>SKCR01025752.1:0-49572 GCA_019454045.1 Zanthoxylum bungeanum
TCTAAGGGAGTCTTAGGAACAGACTTAGAAGGAACTACATTTCTTATGCAATGCATATCCCTATAATGAACTAGGTAGTATACTGTAACTAAACATTGTTCTCATCATGTCTAGTAAGGTCCGATTTCTCATTTCTACAACACCATTTTGATGTGGTGTTCCAGGTTTTTGAGCTATGAAACTATTACATGCTCAATTAAGAATTCCTCGAATTCTCTGTCAAGATATTCTCCTCCATGATCCAATCGTAGAGATTTGATGATTTTACCTAATTGGTCCTCAACCTCAGCATGATACTCTTTGAACTTTTCAAAAGTATCTGACTTGTGTTGCATTAGGTAAAAATATCCATAACTTGAATAATCATCTATAAAAATGACGAAGTATTCTTAACCACCTCGGGCTTTTACATTCATCGGTCCTCAAACGTCCGAATGTATTAGCTCAAGTGGTTGATTGAATCTTATACATTTTCCAGTAAAAGGTCTCTTGGTCATTTTGCCTTCTAGACAGGATTCGCAAACTGGTAAAGTACCAAGTTTTAATTGATTTAAAACTCTGTTCTTTATTAATCTATCTATTCGGTCAAGGTTAATGTGTCCAAGTCTAAGATGCCATAGATATGTGTCATCATGAGAAATATTTTGTCATTTTGTTTTAGGTTTTTCAACCTTAAACATTTCAGTATTTAGCAGTGTATTGTGTGTTAACTGTTTAACACATATAGATTATTTTCGGAGTTTCCTGAGCATATTGTTAATCCATTTCTACAAATAATAACCAATTTAATATCAAAAGAATTGGAGAAACCATCTTCCATGACTTTAGATACATAAATTAAATTCATGCGAAAATCAGGAATAAACTCAATTTTAAATAACTGTTATTTAAAAATTTTAAATTGGAAACTCTCTCTTCTTTAGCTAAAACAACATCCATTGTCCCGACTCTCATGACAAATTCACCTTCAGTAAGGTCCTTCTATGAGTCAAGTAGCTGCAAAGAAGAACAAATATGGTTAATGGCTCCAGAATCAATAATCCATGCAGATTTATCATCTTCCACTAATAGAGATTCGATAATAAGTAAATCGTATTTACATGTATTCTTTTTCTATTGAAGCTCAATAGGGTACTAAGGACAATTCATCTTCCGATTCCCATCCTTTTTGCAATTGTAACATTTACCTTTGGGCTTGGAATCATTGGAGCCTTTCTTGTTCTTCTTTTTCATTGGCTTTGCCTTAGCCTTTGCCTTCCCAGTGTCTTTCTTCTTGATCTTTGCAGATATAGAAAATCCGGCAACATTTACCTCTACAATATGTTTATGAGGTCCAATCATGGACTCGTAACTGGTGAGATCATTTAACAGTTGTGTCGTAAAAGATAACTTGTTCATGGAATAGTTATTTTTAAACTGCATGAAACTCTTCAGAAGGGTTTCCATGATCATTGTCATCTGGCTTTGCTCATTAATATGATCACCACGGTTTTCAGTCGTATTGAGATGAGACATCATCATTAAGACATGTTCTTAGATTGATGATCCTTCATTCATCCTCGCGATTAACAATGAGATGATAGCCTCATGTTGTTGCTGCTCAGCAGCTGCCCAAACATGTCTTGTAATGACTGTATTATTAAAGATGTTTTCGCCATAAACTTATGCTTTGTAGCAAGAACCTCAGATATACATGCTATAAAATAATTGTGAGCTTTCTCATTGGCTTTCATCCAATTATTATAGGCATCGCGTACAGTTTTGCCAGCATTTAAGGCTGACTCAGGATGACATTCCTCAGTCATGACAAATTTAAGGTCTTTACAGACCAATATTGCCTTCATGTCACTTTTCCATTTTACATAATTTTTCCCGGTTAATTTGTCTTGTTTGAGAATTATAATTATTGAAGATGTCATGGCTGAAATAAATAAAAATAAACGTCCATTCAATATCTATTCATTGCATACTAAAATTGTCAAAAATTTAGGCATAAAATTAAACATGATGCATGATTCATGTATAATGAATTATAAACCTAAAAGAATTACTATGCCACAGAGGTCTATCATCCCACAAATAAGTACCGCCGTATGGTAGGTCAAGTATTTTCTTGATATATTGAGACAATCTAAATTGATTAATATATATGGACATAACTCTTTATTCTTGTATTAATCAACTACCGTTTTATTTGATTTAATCAATATATTGATTAACATTTAATCATTCCTTTGTGAGTGTAACCCGTTGTTTCGAAACCCTTGGACTTAACTAGTGAAGTGTCACCGTAGGGTAGGTCAAATCACCAGATACATCTAGAGTCTCTATCCTCTCAGAATCCAAACTTGATATTGACCCAAAAGGACACTATCTGTAGGGGACGAAAAAAAAGCCGTCTCGAGGCGCATTTTGAATATCACATTTTCGGATAACAACGAAGATCATGTGATATATTATGGTATATCCATCTCTCACTCACTATTTTAGAGTTTAAGGTTTTTATCACACTAGTATCTAATTTATTTAGAATACGCGCGGCTAAAACATAACTTAATTATTACTAGTGGACTATTAGTGATTTAACCAATTTTAACTCTTCAAAATTTTATTCACTAATACTGATTAGTCTCTACTAATCATTTAACTTAATTAAACTATTTAATCAAGTTTAATTCAGTGACCTAGTTTATTTTAACTCTTAAAATATTAGTTCACTATAAGATTTTAAAATTTTAGAATTCAACGAATAGAACAAATGTAATTAAACTATTTAATTGATTTAAGCATGTTATAAATTACAATGGTACGTGGAATTGTATCCCGAGTGCAGACTATACTACCGTCCATTCAGAACCGGATATGGAATTTATGTCCCGGTTTCCATGCGATATACCAAGGAAAAATAATGCACTCATAAGGTCCATAAGTCTTAGACTTTGAATTCTCAATTTTAAACAATAAAACCAATTAATCTCATTAATTCGTTTGCATACATATCATATTCTAATTTAACTATTAACTTACATAAAATCACTTTTTATGAATTAGAATATCATGCATATAAACATGTTATGGCATATGAAAATGCAAGAGGATGCACCTCAGGCTATATGACATGTCATTAAACTATTTAAAACACATTCACATACCCAGGCTGGGTGTCGCGACTCCTTGGTGGGCGTCACGATGCTCTCAAGAGTAAAACCGAGGCAGATTGTCAGCTCTGCTCAGCGTCGCAACTCAGTCTGCTTAGCATCACGACACTGAAGTGTCAGGTCTATGCATCACCGTGACGTGTCATAGTGTTATTTCCAGGTAGTAGCTAAAATATTTAAGCGTCGCGCCGCGGGCTGTTGCGCGTGGCGCCGCGGGCTGTTACGCGTGGTGATGCGGCCTGTTTTCTAGGTCTGGAATGAAAAAACATATACATCAAAATTACGTTGACCGTGCTTTTATTTTTCTATACTAATCTAATTAGTACATATAATAATCCAATGCATCCATTGGTCTTCAAAACATGTTCTATGGTGTGTTGTTAAGTTCTTTACGGAATCGACACATCTTGAGTCTTTCGCGACATCGGGTCTCTAAGTTACAAATAAGATTACATTGATAATTATTACAAAGGAAATGAACTTACAACACTTGAAAGAATATGGCCTTATGGCCTTACATTCCCAATAATAAAAATAAGAGCCGGTAAAAATTTACGACCAACGCAATACATTCATCACATGAATCAAAATAAACATTCATCTCATGAACATTAAACCATTCATCTCATGAATTTAAAATTGTGCCTACTTATCACAACATGCATACTAATGATTTATATCTCATATAAACCATTAAAATAGAAACTCCAAAAAGATAAGGGTTAAAAATAATTTTCAACCTTAGCTCTTGATGCAAATAGTAGGAAATATTTTTCCAATGCGCAATGGAAAATGCTATTGGCTATGAGATAGACCTTGAAAAATTTATTGCATTCTCATTTTGTTGAAACTGAATTCCACCAACTAGATTTGCTCCTCGATGTGTGTTTTCTTTGAGATCCGATTCTTGGATCAACCACCCGATCTTCCGAGCTATGACTCGAAACCAACAAATCGAAGTGTGAGCTTCACTCATAAAGATTAATCTCTAAACTCTTTAGAGATTTATGTTGTCATAAACTGTTTTGGCTTTTAGAAAGAGTTAGTGAAGAATATGAAGATCTAACTCACTCTTTTTATTTCTCTTCTCAACACTTGAGAAAATTCTGAATTTTTCTTTTCTTTGCTTTCTTCTCAACACTCTGAGAAATAACTTGATCTTACTCTCTCACAACTCTTATGTATATGTTTAGATCACTTTCAATCCCTCTCAACTATTGAGTGGAAAAAAAATCATGATTTTATTCTTTCAATCAAGCCAACCACTCTTGTCATTAAGCTACTAATGCTATCTTGTAAATGCAAACACACTCAAGTGGAGTTCATACCAAAGCATAAGAAGTGAACCACTAATGACAAATCATTTAGGTATTTAGGTCATACCTAATAGACATAAATTGTTGAAGAGTATGACAAGTCATATGATCTTGTCTCCAAGACAATTTAAAAACCAAAGTTCATTTCTTTTTATTTCTTTCCTTTCTTTTTTATATTTCAAGATATTCCTTCTTATCACATTCATTAAACCTAATGCATGTTGCCATTTATGATTAAATAAAATTATTATATTCAAATACAAGAAATGCACATTTGTTTTTAGAATTTCCTTCCGAGTTATTTGTGAGTTTTGCTTTCTTTATAAAAATAAAGTTGGGTGCTTTCTTTTTCAACCTTTATAACAATTCCTTAAAATGTTAATTAAACAATCCTCCTTTAATTAAACTAAAATTGTATAAAATGAGGCCTTAGACAATTTCATATGGACCATAAAGTGACATTCTTATTGTCTACTGAGTATGAGTAGGGATGACAAAAAATTCAAAATCTTGATCGAGATTTAGAATTATGTACCGTTTGGTATAGAATTTGAGACGATAATTGATCCTAATAAAAAATTACATGGTGATTTTTCATCAAATATCCTATATTTTTGTATAAAAATCCTAAAAAAATTCTAGATTTCAAACCATATGAAATGAAATTCAATAATTAATACGAGATATGTGATGATTTTTTATCCTAAATCAAAAATCAAAATGAAACCAATCTCGACTCATCCCAATCTATTACCAACTCAAATTTGGAGTAAACCTAAATTTTGCCACATCAAAAATGACGAAATACTAGCCACTTGTCCTCCTTCTCCAGGCTGCAACGTGGCGATATCTTATTGGTTTTTCAGACCGCAAGCAAAGGAAAAAAAGAAAGAAGGAAAGTGAAAAACGTAATCATTATTATCATTACCATTAGAATTACAAGTTTCCATTTTCTTTCCTTTGAACTTTTCTGAATGATTCGAGCTGTTTCCTGAGATGGGTTTTGTTTAAAAGCCCCACAGAAAAACAAAATTAAAAGAAAAAGAAAAATGGCAATGGCATGGGGGATGACACTATGGATGGCGAAGATGGTTTGGATTGCAATAAGGAGTTGGGTCTCTTCGTGCTTGACTGTTGCTGATGAACTTGCTTCCTCTTTAAGAACCGGTGATATCGGTCCTTTCCATGTTGGCTGATTCTGTTTCTCTGGTTTGTCTCTCTAAACTTGCAATCTTTTATTTATTTACTAATTTTTTTTCATGTTTAAATTTGACGGGAGAACTGATTGATTGAGAATTTTAAACATTTTAGATAATATTATACTGTAAGTTGAGTTCTACTTGCTTGCTTGATTGTGGTTGAATTTGAATATATGTGCCATCTCTTCTGGTTTTTGCTACTTGCTTGATATGGGTTTTTATTTTTATTTAAAAAAAGGTTGAATCCTGTAGAGATAAGAATAGAGATTGTTTTCATTGTTGGGATCCGTGATCAAGCGGAACATATGTAACTTTCATTTTTATTTTTATTTACAGAAAAAGCAACATGTTTCAAAGGTGCTGAATTGACTATGTTATTTCATTACTTAAGTTTTCCAATTCAATGTTCAAGTTTAAAGTTATGCTCAAAAGATTTGAAATCTAGTTGAAAATTTTTACATTTTTTAATCATTACTTAAGTAACCGTTCTAACTCTGATCTACTTTCATATCGTTCAATATGATTGAAGAATTAACTAGTTTCTCGGATATTTCTAGGGGTACATATTTTAGTGACATTCTAGTGACATTACTGCTTCAAACAATTGTGCATTTTGGAGAGAAATTAGAATGTACAACTGTTAGAAGCAGAAACGTCACTTGAACGTCACTAAAAATTGTCCCCCTAGAATTATTGTTCTTTCTCGCCTTCTCTCCATATATTTGAGTATTACTCTTCCCTCTCTCTGCGTCTGGTGGCTGTGTTTACTAATTATTTTTCTGGTGACTTCACAATGAAATTTTGTGACGTGTGATTTTTTTTCTCCCTTCTTCCATCCAACTTATTGAGAAATTCTATTGTAAAGTATATTTTTTTTCCAAGTAGTTAAAATAAAGCTGCAATGTGCCTATTGTTCTATTTTTAAAATAAGAACCTCTCTGCTGCCGATGGTTTTTTTGGGTTGTGTATTGTTCCATTAATTAACATGGTTGCTCAGTGGGTAAATTTTTACTAACTTGATCCTCCATATAGTCTCTGTTAATATTCTTGTGAAACCGATTTCATTACTCTGAGATACTCCTGGATATGCTATTGCATGTTTATGTCAGTTTGCTGATAGCTTAGAAGGATTCCATTTTTCATACTGTCTCCTTGGTTAGCTTGACCTTCTTCAAGTGAATTCCAGTTGATTAAGTCAGCTGTTGCCGCATTGGACCTTCTCTACGATGACTATATTTTCTCATCCTCTAGTGAGACAAATAAGCAAGGCAAATTCATCTATGTTGAATAACAACTTATGCGAAATCCAAAAAGATTAGTCAGCTAGTTTGGCAAGCAAAACCACCAGTAAATCGAACTTGACATAATTACAACCTAGTCGAACCAAATATGACTCTTCAAGCCTAACCTAAGCCTGTCTTTGCATTACTAAGGACCTGATGCACTGGTAAATGCATATTCTTAAAGCTGCACATCACTGGGAAGAATTTTTTTTGTTTCATTTCTCTCTCTTCTTACCACTTATATTAAACTGCTAGCCCACTCAAAATATTCTTGTTATCTTTTTCAACTTTGCAGACCACAAAGGCAAAACTGAGGAAGCAGAAAACGAGCGCTTAAAATGGACCGTGAAGATCCAAAGCCATCTCTAATTTCAGTCGACTGATGTTGTCTACTTATTGGTAATTGGTTTCACTGAACAGAACTGAGAATTCCGAGTGTGTAACCATTTGTGCTACATCTTTCCCTGTTCAATCTTGGTGATTGGTTTTCCATTCCCAGTTTGAAATCAAGTCTTGACCATAAGCTAGACATACCAGAAAGCTATGTGGTTTATATTACCAGTTAGCAAAATTGTACAGCAAAAATAAAATCCCCAGTTGTTTTTAAATAGCTGAAATAGGCGGTTGGAGTTTATGGCTCTAAGCATGTGTTGCATACATTGAACTGTTTTATATATGGATGCCATGCTTGATGCTACCATGGTGCATTAGGATTAGTTTAAACTATAGACTTGCATGTTGTTGATAATTAGGGATGGCAGTCGTCTCGATCGGTGATCATTCCATCCCGTTCCGATTATTGTTCGGGACAAAAAAAATCATCCTGAATCCCGATAGTTTTTTCAATTCGGGACAAAAATCGTCCAAATCCCGATCGAATAGTTTGGGACCACAAATCTAAATTGTGATTCGGGATATTTTAGGCTAAAAATCATCTTGAATCCCGATCTGGATTTTCTGCCAGCCCTATTTACAATCATATATATTTGATGTGGGGTTATGATCATAGCAAGGATGTTGCTACGAACTCATGCGTAGAACTCCCAAACAACCGACTTGTAAGAAGAGAGTGTCCAATGATTAATAAACCACAAACTGAACTCATATTTAGCGAATGTGGGATAATGACAACATATGCATTTTCGACATTCCATACTGGTTAATATGGTTTTTACAACCCAATTAAATTCATTAAATTCAAGGGAATCTGACGTAGAAATTAGTTAAAATTAAGAAGTGAGCAACAAGCAGTCAGCTCCATTGTTGGGGCTTCTTTGGCATTTGATATCGGCGTTTTCATTTGCTTAAACAGGCATAATTGGTAAATAAAATACGCTTATGTTAACCAAAATTGTAGGAGCATTAATAGGTATATGCCTTAAAAAGGTTTTTTTTTTTTTTTTTTTTTTAAAATATTTTATAGGAGTATTGTAAGAGCGAAGCGGGTTTACCGCTATGCCTATGATGCTCGGCGATCACGAGCTCGCAGACCGTAGAGAGTACGGATTAGCCCGCGGGGGACTAAACCGGAGAATAAAAGAGTCGCCACCCAGCGTGAACTGAGAAAAGATTTAAGGCCGCACTCACCCCTCGCAAGTGAAGACTTCAAACCGTTGAGTTCAGAATGGTCCCTTACTTATGCCAGTATAATGGACGAGTTCACACAATGGTATAGCCAAGTCTTAATGCAATGCATAAAAGCGAATAAAAATGTAATAACATACCCAAACAAAATAATAATCGCAATAACATAGTTCTAAAAGCATATTAAATTAAGAAATAGGAGATGCGATAACGAAAACTATAATAAACAATCAAAAACAAGAAAAGCGTAAATAAATAAATAGCAAACAAAAGGGGGGGGGGGGGGGGGGTTAATCACGCATATATGAGTATTTCCCGAGTGGCACGTGGAGTTGTATCTCAAGTACAGACCGCACTACCGTCTATTCGGATTCGGCTACGAAATTTATGTATGGGTTTCCATCCGATATACCGCAAGAGATAATAACATACATAATCATTAATGCAATGTAAACGGACATAAAAATAGACATGAAATCATATAACAATGCATGTACGTATAATCATCAACATGAACAAAAAAATAAACAAAATAAAGGCGGGATAATGAAACAACGATAAAAGTGAATAAGTAGATAAAAAAGGATAAGTAACAAAATGCCAAAGAAAGAAATAATGTAACCAGAAATTTGATAGTTTTTGATGTAGGACTTGGCATATCCGGGTGGACATATTTCATGTCCAGCCAGGTTCGCAATGTCCGGAACTATAAGAATAAAGATGGTAAGGGTGCCATTAGGTCTTACCTTTTAAGTTGTTTTCTCGGAAGTGCGTTAGGCCGTCCTCCGAAGGATCGTTGGTTCGCTGTTTCTGGTTGCTGGTTCGCTATTTCAAATTTCTGTTTTGCTGTTTTATGATTGCTGTTTTATTTTTTCTGGTTGCTGTTTTGGCTATTTTTTTGTTGCTATTTTTGCTGTTTTCTGGTTGCTGTTTTTGCTATTTTCTGATTGCTGTTTTTGATGGCTGTTTTACTATTTTTTTGGTGGCTGTTTTTTACGGCTTTCAAATAGTTGTTTTGGTTGTTTTTGGGCGCTGTCTTACTGTTTTTTGGTGGATGTTTTGCGGATTTTAGGTAGTTGTTTTTGGTGCTGTTTTTCTGTTTCAGTTTCACTGTTTTTGGTTTTTTTGGTTTCACGATTTTTGGTTTGGTTTCTTCGGTGTTGGCTGGTTGTTTGTGTCTCGGTTTTCTTGTTGTTTTGGTCGTTTTGGTCTGTTCTTTGTGTTTCGATTTTCTTGTTGTTTTGGTTGTTGTTATAGGGTTTTTGTTTTGTGTTGTTGTTTCGGTTGTTCTAGGGTTTTTTTTTTTGTGTTTCAGTTGTTTATAGTTTTAAAGAAGAAGAGAAAAGCCTATAGGGTTGCCGTCCAAGAGAAGAAGAAGAGCCTCATTTTGATGACGATTTGGTCCATTTTTTATAATGATTTGAAGAGATCTCCAAATAGGGAAAAAAATCATATCAAATTATTTTGGGGAATGCAATCTCATAAATTTGGTGATGAGGATATCTCAAATCTTGTTAAACTGGTAAGGATGAGATTTCAAATCTTTGTTAAGTTTGGCAAGAAGGGGATTTCAAATCTTGTTAAATTGGAAAGTGTTGATGAGGGGATTTGAGTGCGTGGGCCGATTATGGTAGACCCGGCCACGGTTCCGGTTCGGAACCGGAACCGAACCGGAACCGAACCGGTTGGAACCGGAAGGTTCCGGTTCCAACCGGTTTCGGTTCCGGTTCCGGAACCGAACCGGAATGGGACCGGTTCGGTTGGGGTTCCACCCCAACTCGAACCGGTCCGAACCGGTGGAACCGTACGGTTCCACCGGTTCGGACGGTTCCAACCGGAACCGAACGGTTCCGGTTGGAACCGTCGGGTTCCTGTTGGAACCGTAGGGTTCCAACAGGAACCCTAAGGCCCCCAACGGCTACTAGCCGTTGGGGGCCTTATTACCCCAACGGCAGTAGCCGTTGGGGGATGCAGCAGGGAGCCGTTTGGCTCCCTGCCAAAAAAAAAATAAAAATAAAATTATAAAAAAAAATGTATTATATAAAATAAAAATTACTAATGTACCCCTAATAACGGTAATAAAACGGTTATATTTAGGGGCATTTTTGGTATCAAAAAAATTCTAAAATTCTATAAATAGAATTCATTTTTCATAATTTCATCACACCAATTTCTCAACTTTCTCATTTTCTATAAATCTCTTATTCTCAATCTTACTTCAATACAATTCTCTTATTTTAGTTGTTAATTAATTTGTTATCACATTCGGCATTCGCATCGCAATTATTCAAATGGCAAGCTCATCCGAGAACATAATGTCAAATATGCCGACCCAAGAGAGCGGCCCCAGTGTCAGTGCACAATCACGGAGAAGAGACGTTAAGGCTCGGTCCTCCGATATTTTCAAAATTCATTTTAATTTGGAACGCCTAGACGATGGTTCACAACGAGCAATTTGCAACTATTGTGGGGTTATCTATAAATTTTCTGGTGGATACGGAAATATGATCAAGCACATGGAGAAACATCATCCGGTTGAATTTGGCATTGATACGACGCAGACTCAAATGGCCAGGTACGCATCATCTAGTAGAGGTACGAGTAGTGTAGATTTATTTAAATATTCTGATGCAAAAAATAGAGAAGAATTTGCGAAATTAACATGTATGGCACATCTTTCTTTAAGCTTTGGTGAAAAACTTCATTTTACTAATTACGTGCATAATGCTTTAAACCCTGCTGCATGTAGAATGACTCGAAATACAACAAAACGTCATATTTTCAAATTATATAAAGATGGTAAAATTATTTTAAATGAAATATTAAAGAAATGAAAGGTCGTATTTCTATATGTTCTGATATTTGGAGTGACCATTGGCAAACACACTCATACATGGGTGTGACTTGTCATTGGATTGATGCATCATTTACCATGCAAAAACGACTCATTGCATTTAGAGTTTTTGATGACCAACATACTGCACATAATATTTATAGAATGATGAAGGTAATTTTTGATGAATATGGTTTAGGAGAAAAAATTTTAACAATTGGATTTGATAATGCATCTGCAAATACTGCATCCATCAATGATTTAAAAGAAATATGTCAACCAAATTTAGGGGGTCGATTTTTTCATATTCGTTGTACATGTCATGTCCTAAACTTATGTGTGCAAGACGGTCTAAAATTATTATCTCCTTTCCTTGATCCTATTAAAACGGCACTTAACTGTATTTGGTCATATTCTCAAGTTAGGAGGGAATGGACCAAGTTTTGTAAAATAAATGGTATTAAACCGATTAAATTTTCTAGAGATGTTCCAACACGTTGGAATTCTACTTATTTTCTTTTATGTCAAGCACTTCAATACAAAGATGCATTATGTAGTTTTTTTTCTCAACATGTTCAAAATATCACACTTTATCCTAGTCAATGGGATATTTGTGAAAGAATTTTAGATATTTTAAGAGTTTTTAATGATGTTACTTTGGTTTTTAGCGGTGTTTATTATCCCACTGCACATTTATTTCTTCTTGAAAGTTTGAATATTGTTGGCACTCTCGATGAACATGTTGACAGTGACAACCCTAATGATATTGTTTTGCTCGAAGCCATTACTGTTATGAAGGTAAAATGACTGAATTATTTTAGAGAAATTCCTTTACTTTATCTTATTGCTGCTGTTTTTGATCTTAGATTTAAATTAGAAGGTTTGAATGGTGGTTTACAAGCTTACTATGGTTATTTAGGAATATTAGATGACATTGATATTACGAGCATAATGACGAATTTAAGAAGTGATTTAATTATTTTATTTAATGATTATATTGTAAGATATAACTTAGGAACAATAGGTCAATCTAGTAGCGAACCGGTAATTCAACCAAGACTTAGCGCAGGGGATCGTTGGTTATTGCAACGAAATAAAAAATCTAGGGATACGACAACAACTAATAACCCTGAATTAGATAATTATTTATCTACAAATTTTGAGTTTTCTAATGAAAGTTTATGCAGTAAAAATTTTAAAATCCTTGAATGGTGGAACCGGCATCAAAATATATATCCTGTTTTATCTATTATTGCTAAAGAGATACTGGCAGCACCTATTTCCACCGTTGCGGTTGAGCAAGCCTTCAGCTTGGGAGGTAATATATTGGAAGCTAGACGATCTTCATTACATCCAAGCACTCTAGAAGCAACAGCTTGTGTGGATGATTGGACTCGAGCTGATCTGAGACAACAAGAAGATGCCCCCGATGATTTTGAAGATTTGTTCGATAATGCTTCTGCATCAAGTGCAAGCGAAAGCTGCGGACCCGGAGCCGAAGGATCAACTGATAATGATGATTGATAAATGTAAAATTATAATTTACAAAGGGGATATGTCTTAAACTTGTAATGGAACTACGTGAGCTTTGATTCCTCTCACCTTTGGAGGATATGTAGGCAACTTAAATTTTAAAAAATTTAAGCTCAAGCTCTTCAATGTAATAAATTTTTTTTTATTTATAAATTTAATCTCATTTTTTTAATTAATAATTTTTTTTTATTTAATGATTTGACTCCTCTTATTTTTTATTTTAATTAAATTAAAAAAAAAATAAACCGAACCGAACCGGAACCGAACCGTTCGGTTCCGGTTCGGTTCGACTTTCCGGTTCCACTTAAGTGTGGAACCGGAATCGAACCGGATTTAACCGGTTCGGTTCCGGTTCCACACTTGTGGAACCGGAAACCGGCCGGTTCGGTTCGGTTCCGAACCGGAACCGAACCGCCGGCCGGGTCTAGATTATGGGGCGGTTTTGGCGTGCATGGTGGGTCATGGGCCATGTGGATGGGCTGTATAGTGGGTCTGAGGCTAAAGTTTGAAGCATAAACTGACTGAGCGAATCTGAGGCTGGCTAGTGAGTCTGATCCGATGAGGTGCTAATTTTGGAGGTTTTCCTTCCTTCCAGCATTCGTTTTTCGCAACTTCCGCAACTCTTCATGTAGTGCCTCCATACGAGGCTCATCATCAGGCTCATGCAAAAATGCAGTGTCTACAAGTATGAGTAGAGATAAGCTTAAAAATGGCATATTCCTAAACTGTGTGTATGAATAGGGATAAGCTTAAAAATGGCATATTCCTAAACTATGAGCCTTCGTTAATTGTCCATGGTGGTTTGCTCTAGGGTCAAAATTGCCCATTCTAGCTTCTGCTCCATGGTCTCTTGCGTTTCTAGAGCAGTGACCATCTCGAAATCTACATCTTGAGTTTGGACAGCCAATTATCTCGATCCTTATCATTCTTCAGTCATTTTTACACTTTTACACCGTTTCTCTGGTATTCTCACTTTTATCTTCAATTTCTCAAAGGGCTAGTTTTTCTAAAGTTCCTTTGTGATGGCGAGTATGCTCCCCATCATTCACGTGTTGTGTTTATGCAACACTAAGAAGTTATTTTTCTTGATAATTTTGTTTTGCGAGATGATCCAAACAGCGTCAACGCAATTTCAATTTTTGGGATGAGTCCCAAGAGGCGAGACCCATATCAGCTTGGGGGCGAGGCCCATATCATGTCAACTCCGGGTATGGAGACACATCATCAGTTCGAGGGCGAGGTCCATATGGTCAGCAGTGTTGGGTCGAGGTGCCCAGGGTCGAGGTACCCACTACATCATCAGTTCGAGGGCGAGGTCCCTATGGTCAGCGGTGTTGGGTCGAGGTGCCCCCGTTGTCGGTTGTAGTTCTGGGTCGAGGTGCCCAGGGTCGAGGTACCCACTACATCATCAGTTCGAGGGCGAGGTCCCTATGGTCAGCGGTATTGGGTCGAGGTGCCCAGGGTCGAGGTGTCCCCGTTGTCGGTTGCAGTTATTGGGATGCGTCTCAGGATCGAGGTCCGCTGCAGCACCAACTCGGCTCGAGGCAGCAGCTGAGCCAGGTAAGTGAAAATACATTGCATAAATTTGATAAGATTGTTCAAAGTCAGACACTGCACAAGTCCCATCAAAGTGGGGGCGACTGTAGGCATTGCATTTTCGTATGTGAAACCCGATGATGAGTCTCAGTTGGAGGCACTACCTTTTTAGCTAAGGATATTGCGGGAAACGGAGGTCGGAAGGGGAAATTCAGAATAAGTACGTCATCAAGTTCATTTCATAAGTTCACTGTCTTCGTTAGTGCTGCGTTCGTTACTTCGTTCGAACGTCGGGCAGATTGCGGACGTTCGTGTAGCGTTCAAATGGGCGTTCGAACGGTGTTGATGTTTCTAGTTTTGCTGCTAGCCTCGCACCCCAGCCCAATTAGCCCCCAAAGCCCATAAAACACATCCCAATTAATAAAACACATTTAAAACACATGAGAAATTAAATTAAATAAAATAATTAAACCATTTACCAATTAAATAAAACATAAAATATAATCATACCTAATAAAGATAAATCAAATATATTAACTTCCTAACTAAATAAATCACATACTAAATTAAAAAGATGTCATGCCTAATTAAAATCAATCATAACAAATTAAAGATATTAACTTCCTAATCTAGCCAAGGTTTGTCCCCCTTAATCTAATCATTTCCTTGTTGAATACCAAATCAAATCCTCCTTTTAATACCAAAATCTCTTCCTTGTGAGACAAGGTGAAACCCTAGCCATTCTCTATATAAACAACCTCTAACCAAGACATGGATCCTCTAGCTCATACACACAACTCACACGCAAATCACAGGAAGAAACCTTAGACATCACACGCAAAAAAAAACAAGAAAAACACAAACAACTTTCTTCATCTCCTCCACTCCATAACCAAAAACAGCAGCCCCCCTAAACCTCTACCCATCACCGAAAATCTCCCCCATACAGCAGCCCTCCATCACCGAAAATATACCTCCAAACAGCAGAAAAATCCTCTTAAAATAGTCCATAAAATCCTTAAAAAACAATAACATAAAGACTGCACTTATAATCCTTGAAATAACCTCACAAAACCACACTAAAAAAACCACGAAAAACACTTGAGACAGTCCATTGAAACGCCAAGACAGTGACCTGAACAGTGAGCAGAAATTACAGAAGAAACAACAGCAAAACGGAGACCAACAACGAGCAAAACAGCAAAACAGCGAGCTAAGACGCTAAACCAGTGAACCGGAAGAGTAAGGAGCTTTTACCCCTTCCGATCTCCGCGAAACGCAAGTCCGAAGACGACTTAAAAGGTTAGACCTGAGGGTACTTTCCACACTCGTCTTTATTTGATTTTTGTTATTTATTTTGATTATATTTTACTTATTTGTTGAATCTTGTTTGTGTATGATGTGTGTTGTGGGTATTGGATGAATGAAAATGTGTCGTCTCTTGTGGTATATAGGATGGAAACCCGGACATAAATTTCATAGCCGATTCCGAATGGACGGTAGTATGATCTGTATTCGGGATACAACTCCACGTACCGCTTGAGTAAACGACACTTTCTTTTGTTTTATATTGCTTTGATTTATTTATTTATTTAATTTTCGTCACTTGAATTCTGCATGTTGCTTATTTATGTATGATTCAATTGAGCGCATGGGCTTAGTAAGTGGAATGAAAGATCCCCTATGGGGAGGGGTTAAAGCCCTTTACCACGATGCTTCGCCGCGCCGGTTGATGTGTGTTCGGTTGAATGCAAGATACGTTCAATCGGGCATACTACGTTTGATATTATTGCTTTTAATTCTTTGTATGCATGATTCAATCGAGCGCATGGGCTTAGTAAGTGCAATGAAAGATCCCCTATGGGGAGGGGTTAAAGCCCTTTACCACAATGCTTTGCCATGCCGGTTGATGCGTGTTCGATTGAATGTAAGATACGTTCAATCGGGCATACTACGTTTGATATTATTGTTTTTAATCATTTGTTTGCATGATTCCATCGAGCGCATGGGCTTAGTAAGTGCAATGTAAGATCCCCCATAGGGAGAGGTTAAAGCCTTTTACCACGATGCTTTGCCGCGCCGGTTGATGTGTGTTCGGTTGAATGTAAGATACGTTTGATCGGATATACTGAGCTTGACATTGTTGTCTTTATTCTTTGTGTTGCATGCATCAGGTCTGGTTCCGTTCGAACGCGTTCTCGAACGCTACACGAACGCGAACCTTCTGTTTACCGTTCGAACGCGTTCTCGAACGCTACGCGAACGCACACGCACTTCCTTAGTCTCATTATGCATCAGGTCTGGTTCCGTTCGAACGTGTTCTCGAACGCTATACGAACGTGAACCTTCTGTTTACCGTTCAAACGCGTTCTCGAACGCTACGCGAACGCACACGCACTTTCTTAATCTATCATGCATCAGGTCTGGTTTCGTTCGAACGCGTTCTCGAACGCTATACGAACGCGAACCTTCTGTTTACCGTTCGAACGCGTTTTCAAACGCTACTCGAACACGCACCCACTGAACTGAGCCATTTTCATCAGATTTCATACATAGTTTTCCTAGTAGCTATCCCCACATGTATGAATACAATGTGTTTAATGTATTACAATTCATATGCCTATGTCATGATAACATTTGATTATTATTTCTTGTGGTATATCGGATGGAAACCCAGACATAAATTCCGTAACCGATTCCGAATGGACGGTAGTGTGGTCTGTACTTGGGATACAATTTCACGTACCACTTGGAAAAGTGCTCACATGTATGCTTGTATGGTTAGTATGTATGCTTGTGTTTTCGTGAACATGATATGCCAATGAAGTTGTATGTTCGTTGCTACTTTGATGTATTTTCAAGTATGCAATCTTAAATGTGAAATTTATGTAAATTTAGATGTAAGTTTTATTTTATACATGTGAATTTAGAATCATGATACTCTTGGAAATAAGTGTTACTTAAGCTTGATTAAATTATTACATAAATCCTTTCATTACAAGTGACATAAGTAAGAGACCATTCCGAACCCAATGGTTTGAGGTCTTCCCTTGCGAGGGGTGAGTGCGGCCTTAAATCTCATTTTCCCGGTTCACACCGGGTGGCGACTCCATTATTCTCCGGTTTAGTCCCCCGTGGCTATTCCGTACTCCCAACCGGGCCGCGAGCCCGGGACAGCATGCGTCGCCCAGATTCTGTGTTCCCACACCAGTCTTGTATCTATGTGAAATACAATCATGTGTACGAGTTCAGGTTCTCTACTGAGTTGTCAACTTTAGGCTATTATGAACTCACTCCCATTGTTTCTCACACAGCATACCCGAATATACTTTTGTTGCTGGTGTATGAGGCGGAACTCGGGTGCAATGAGTCACATATTTTTTCAGCTTTAAACTGTTCATACTCAACATCCCTTCATTATATAGAATTATTGAGCATATTATGGTTTATACATGAAAGTATTTCATATAAGAATGATATAGAATTCAATTTTAATTTGAACATTTCATTTTCTGAGAATATTTCATGCTTTCGATCCATTTTCAACGGTTTGAGGTGTATGCATGTCAAAAATACAATCATTTTATGCAATTTTTACTAGGAAAAGCATAATACTTTGATGTCCTTCCTACATAGTGCAATAATTTGATCTGAGTGGTAAAAATGAGATAGGGAAAGAGTGTTTGTTATCTTTATTTCGCTAGGTCTGGTCTCTCCTATCCACTAGCACTGTAGTGCCATAATAGATGTCACTCTCCTATTGGACCTAAGTTTGCTTGCAGGAATTCCACTGAGGAGGGTTGTGGATGAAAATTCAAATGCATGTCAACACGTGTCCCTGATTGCAGAGCTAAATCTGAACAGCTACAATAGTGAATACTGATTTTGTAATTAGATTATAAATTAACAATTGGGTATGGGTGTGTTTTAAATGAATAATTAAATATGAACTTTTGATTTCCAAAATTAGTGAAAAATATTACAATGCAATGTTTTTTTAATTTGTTAATTAAAGTTATATCTGATAATGTATCAGGGTTTTATGTGTCTTACTCACATTTGCGAGTGTCAAATCATTTGACTATCCTTACAAAGTCTTACCGTCTGATTCTGATGAGCAAATAAGCAACGGCATGAGTCAGTCGTGGGAATAATCAAGTGCTTTTACAGAAAGAACCACTCAAAAAAGTTTGTAATGTTATCATCATCTTTTATGAAAGCACTTTAATTCATCAATACTTTTTTTTTAAAAAAAAAATAATTAAAAATCTCATCGTCGAATCACTTATTCCGCATAT
This sequence comes from Zanthoxylum bungeanum, assembly GCA_019454045.1. Classification (NCBI taxonomy): domain Eukaryota; kingdom Viridiplantae; phylum Streptophyta; class Magnoliopsida; order Sapindales; family Rutaceae; genus Zanthoxylum; species Zanthoxylum bungeanum. The sequence continues at coordinate 18,741 of SKCR01025752.1, forward strand.
TTTTTTTTAATTTTTGTACTTTCAATTTCATTTATATACTGGTTTTTTTTTTTTTTCAATTTTTGAACCACTAATTAACTTTCATGTGGAAATAGGGACATTCATTTTGCTGATGCATTTCTTTGATTCGTTATGATAAGCGAACAAGCTATCTTTAAGCAAATTGAATCACATTTTTACATGTTTCATTTACGTCCAGATCGGATAATTTAGTGGCGGGATTACCAACATTTCTAAAAAAAAAGTGTCAATAATCACAACTACCAACTTATTCACTACGGAATATAATCCATAACAGAATTCTATGTAGGGGTGAGCAAAATCGGTTTCGGTTCCGGTTCCGGTTCCGCATAGAACCGGAACCTACCCGGAAAAATTTGGTTCCGCACTAAGTGGAACCAGAACCTACCCAATTAAACAGGGTACCCTATTATTCGGTTCCAATCCGATTACAAATTATCCTATTTTAAAATATTTTAATGAAAATTACATTATGATACGAGTCCGTAGGAAAAAACGGGGACCAAATCGGAGTGCGGAAGCTCAAGAACGAAGAAAATGAAAAATATTTTAATTAAAATGAATGATAAACACTTAATCACAAGACATTAAAATTGACAAACACTACCAAAACATACACATTCTGCTCAAGGAAAAAGTTAAGACATGTTAAAATACAATTCATGCTATATTATAATATGGAAGTCGAGAATTTATATCACACAGCATCACAAAATGGATTTGCTTTTTGTCAAAACTTTGAGAATATTTTGCTCTTCCAATTGAAAATGTAGTTTGGCCTGCTAAAGTTGGATCAAGTGAAGAAAACAACTTTTGAAACTATGAGCAGCACAATTAGGCTACCAAATCAATCACCAAAAAAAAAAATATTCCGTCCAGCTTACATACCAAGAGTAGAATTGATAATGCAGAGAGCGAGCACACGTCATGCCAACAAAGCTCCCAACAAACATAATTGTTACAATATCAGAAAACACGATATAAAAATTTAGCAACAAAGAGATGAATTAAAAGAAATATCTCAGAGCACCGAAATTTAAATCTCTAAATATTCATATAAATCTCTAAATGTTCATATAAACCGGTTCCATGGTCCGGTTCCGGTTCCGACCATTTTGGAACCGGAACCTACCCGGATAAAATCGGTTTCTTCATTTTTGGAACCGGAACCTACTCGATTACAACCGGTTCTGGTTCCAAACCCGAAAAATCAATCCGGTTCTAACCGGTTCCGGGTAGAATAAGAACCGGTGCTCACCCCTAATTCTATCTAATGATCATGATATTACGAAATTAAAAATGTTCATAAGTGTAACATCCTCAATCCGGGAGATGCTACCGGCAGGGAATATGCCGTACTATTCCCTTGAGCATCTCACTCTCTAACACTGAACAATACTACTACTTTTTTCTCTATTTAAATATCTTATGTATGGGATCGTAGTCAAAGACTAATACATAATTTCTGCTTGACTCTGACTGGACTCTCACTCACATTGACTTGAATTGGTGGACTTCATTCCTTAGTGACTACATCAGTATCCGTCCTCCCGAGGTTGTCCTTCGAGAATACCTACAAAATAAGAAAACTGGGAGTGGGGGTTAGACCGTTTGTACGATCTAAGTGAGTGGACGAAAACTGAAATACTGTTATAAAAATATTTGCTTCTAAAACCAAAGTTCAAAGAATAGCGTTATACGGAAACTCTTTTTCAGTCTGAAACTCTGGACTTCTTTCTGAAAATCTCATCTAAACTCTTTCTGTAAAACTTATCTTTTCTGAAAGTTTCTTATAAAACTGTTGTTTCTGAAAACTTTCATTTCTGGAAAATCTTTTCTGAAATCTATATCTGAAAAAAAAAAACTATTTCTGAAAACTGGTTTCTGTCTCTGAAAACCTAACGTATATGGGCGTTATGTATTGTCATTACCCCATACGCCTAACTAGAGCCAGAAATACAAATTCATGACTTTGGGGCGTTACGTATCGCCGTCCCCCAAAACATGCAACTCTTGTCCCTAAAACTAGAACTGAAGGTGTAGATCTATGCTACCATCCAAGCTCTGAACCTAGAATATAGGAGCATATGTCATCCATAGTCCTGAACTAGGATCTGGGGGCGTTACGTATCGCCGTCCCCACAGTCCTCTACAAGTGCACATGTTATCCGTCAATTCCATATCTGTATCTAGTTACATACTGATGTAGGTTTTTCCCCCATGCCTCGAAAATCATAAAATCATACTTTTAAAATGTTTCTTTCTCAAACATAATTTAAATCATAACCTTTCATGAAATAACTGTAATAAAAATCATCTAATGCCCTAAAGCGTAAAAATAAGTCTGATATGAAAAATAACAAAATGAAAGTCAATTTAAAAGGAAAATGTCCACTCACTGGTTGGAATCTGGTTGGCACCGTTTACTCTGCCAAAGGAAATTACGGTTCCTGTGATGATCTATAAGCGGTAACTTGGTTAGACTATAAACCATGAGATAAGTTTCAGAACTAGGCTAAACTTCTCAATTCAAGTACGTGATGTCGTCACTTGGTATATCATGATTGTAATAAGATGTAATGCATGTATGCGAACTGATACGAGACCCTAATGGTGGTCTCTAACATACTAGGGTGAAACCGAAATGGTTTAGAATTGATTTGGGGAAATTCTGGTCTTCGCGTCGCGACGCGCACGGTTTCAGAAACGTATGCACAAAAATTCCAATTCGCGTCGCGACGCGGCCAAACCAGAAACGAATCTGCCTTTATTTTCCAATACGCGTCGCGACGCCGAGGGTCACGCGTCGCGACGCGGACCTGAATTCAGGACCCAAAACTCAACATTCATCTTCATTCTCAACTTCTACCATAACACACAAGCAATAATAACAATAAGTACCCAAAATATCATCAATATCATCCTCAACATTAACTCATATCCATTCTATACACTCTATTTAGTTCATACCCAAAATTTAACAAATTGGAGGTTTCCCACAATTATCAATTTTTGACTCAATAATCACTCATTCATCATCACATTCAAGTCATCAACATACGATAATCATCAAAACATCAAAATTCAATAAATAACAACTTGGGTCAATATTATTTTTTTTTACCTTAAATCACATTCCTCCTTCACAACTAGAGCTTCCATGCTCTCTTTTATATTCCTAGACTTGATTTGGGTTGAAACCTTCCATTTTATTTCGACTTTCTTCTTCTTCCTTCATATTTCTTCTTTCTATTTTCCTCTTCCTCACGTTTTCTTTCTTTCTTTCTTTCTTCTTCTTATTTTCTAATTTTGTGAAACATCGAATATTAATCTCCTTATATACTAGGGCTTATTTGATATTTGGAATAACGTAGAAAAATGTAGAAATTTGGAGAAATTTTGAGAATTTACTAGAATGACCCTCAGGTACTATTCATCCAAATTGTTGATCTGCATTTTTAGCCCATTTATGGTTCGAATATGCAAATACATTCAACGCGAAAGTTGTAGGTCTCGATCTTAGATTTCCGACGATATAAAATTCATAAATATCGGAGTTCATATGAGAAAGTTACGACCCAAATACCATGGGCTGTCCGGAGTGGAATATTGTGGCATCTAATATCGAATTCTCGAAGAATTTACCGATTGTTCCCAGAGTCATCTCACGAGGGTATATGTTTCCAAACATGATTTATATTATGTGACACTCGCTTGAAATTCCCGGTCGTTATAAATTATCCCCCCTTAAATAGGATTTGTCCTCAAATCCTCTTTAAACTTGGGATCTTACTATAGATCACAGGATTCATGGGTTCCTTATAAACCACCAACTTTAACTGACTATATACCCATCGTCTTTGTCTCATCCACTGTATTATACCACTTCCCGATGATTTTCCGTGTGCTATCACTACACCACATGACAATGTGATGATCATGTTGAACCTAAAATGTCATGACTTGGAAGTTGCAATTAGGGTTGTACACTAATTTGTCTGTGTGAACTCTTACTTTGCTGTAACTATTCTGTATCATCAGGGATTCTATTTGACTTAACAACGAAAGACTTTGCCCGACTGATCATTTACCACTTGACTAGTAAGCATATGATATTCTCCATCTTTCTTAATATCTAACTCATGCATCGTACCTTTTGTCATACTTGGGTAAAATACTTCAGAATTCGTGGCTTCAGTGAATATCCCTTAAGTTCTTTACTAAGAGGTACTACCTCGTTCTTGTTTCATAATATCTTCGTTGAGTATCCTCGACTACCTCATTTCTGGATCTCTATCTGTGCTCAACATTCATCGTCTCCAAGGAAATCATTTTCTCTAGATCTTTAGTTATGCTCAACAATTATTCGACTCGATCGGGTTCTTCTTAGTTACTACCTTTGACTCTCACTAGAAATACTGGTGTCTCCACGATTAGGCTTCCCATGTTCCCTTTCCAGAATCAATAAATTTACAGGAGTGATCCTTGTCATTATTAACAATGCTTATACTCGATACTTCTTTTGCTCCACTTGTTCAACTATATCTTAATATTCTTTCTCATATCTTAGCTACTTAACTCTCTATATTCTCCTTGGCAAGCTTCAACTGTTTATGAGCTTCTCACTTCAAGTTCTAATATCTCTGCTTATCTATGGGGGCAAAATTTTTCTGCCCTCCTCGACTTAATCCAGAATTTTTATCCTAAAATTCCAGATCCAAACAGCCTTCACAAACCTTCAAACACGTCTGAGCCTTTATTAGCCATGAACCCATATTTACTTCTGACCGTTCAGTTTCCACTATCATCATTGTGCGCATATCATATGCAATTACATGTAACAATTAATCATGTGTTACGTGTCTTTAAGACCTTCAGAAGCAAATATATAAATAAATTAAGATTGAATGTCTGATTGTAGAGCATAACACGCTGACCTTCAAAACATTGAATGAACGTTCTAAACACATGCACATGAATGATAATTATTTGTTTATGATCATGCCCTCCATGTACATGCGTAACTTTTGATCATTAACAAATCACTGATCACGCCACTGCTTCATGGATATACTATGCGCAAGAATTGATCAACAAAGTAATTTCGCATAAACTAATCATCATATAGCCGAGCCATGCACATATGATAAGGATCGGATCTACCAGTCGGTCTTCCATACTATATCTCGTTACTAACGGAGGATAGTGTGGGCTACACTCACAAATCAATTCTCTAAACGTTTTAGAGATCTAATCACACACCAAAATAATTTTCTGGTTCTTTAATAATCTTTCTCAACTTTTGAGAGCATAGAGAAGAGATGGAGGCTCGGGTTTTTTATTGTGTAGTTCTTAAAAAGAAAAATATAATTTTTCTTTTTATACTTATGGTAATTTGTTTCATAAAACAAATCAACCACTAGTCTCCCATTCCCTTTCAATTTCGACCAGGGCAAGGAATTTTTTTGTTTGATTTGTTTCCAAAACAAACAAATCATATTCCTTACTCAATGAGGATTTCGGCCAAGACATCATATTTTGATTTGATTTTGTTTCCCAAACAAACAAATCATATTCCTTATCCAATAGGGAATTCGGCCAAGGCAAGGATTTTGTTTCCAAAATAAATCTTAGCCTTATTAAATTAATCATATATAATTCAATATTCTATTTTTAATAATTATCATATAATTATTAATACCTTACATTAACTTTTAATGTCTAGTCTCAAGTGTGATGTAATTAATATTATTAATCATATTAATAATATTTATTATTTGTGAGTATATAATTTGACTGTCCAATTATATTAACTCCGCTAAAGTATATCGAGCTAGCACGGGGACCAAATGGACCTACGGTTCCGAGCTCTAATAATCTCGAAATATTAATTAAGCTCTTAATTAAATATTCTGAATTATTAACTCCGGGTTATTCCACTAAAAATCCGAAGTTTCACTCTCGTTTCCGTAGATGAAATATTAAGCCGAACCAAGTCGGTGTCCACCGATATAATCATTGCATACGAATTGATCCTTCACGAGTATCTCGTAATTAGAGCCGGGTCATAATGTTCGTTATACCCCTTTAATTATTTTTTACCTTAAGTACCATTGATTCTCTAATGAACGATTTATTCATAACTATTATGAATATTAATATTTCTACTCGTAACAGAAAGACTTGAGCACTCAAATCGTTCAAGTACCGAATCAACCCTTAAGAGAGATACTCATCTACTTCTCGTAAGAATGAGTGAATTCCATGTCTATGTAAAACGTTCCCAACTACAAAACAAACTGTGCCCCCAAAGTACGTAGTTATTGGTTGAGACTGCTACACCAACCTCACCTTTGTAAATCAAAGGACACAACCCGCCATGCAGGAGTCCGTAGTACACTCAGGATTAAGATCAATCTATAAATGACCATAAAGTAGATTGAAATGACTTTCTTTGATTAACGGATATTATAAGAATGTCACTTCTATCTGGGTCCAGTCCTATATGATCGCATCATACAAGGTGTCTCCATTCTCATGTCTCTACATGGACGATCCGGATTAAGATCGTCATACAAATATAGAATGGACCACAACTATAGATAAACCACAAACAAAGTACCCGGTTTGTTTGCTCTCTATGGACTATTTAAGATTACTAACTTCAGACTCAAATCCTCTGGTGTATGACACTCATACACTAAGTTTGAAGGTACATGAGTAATCTACGGTATTTACGAAGATATATAATATACGAAAGATAAACAAACAATTTGATAAATGAATAATGCATCGTTTTATTTCAAAACGCATGAAACCGTTTACATAACATGTAGCTCTAGGGCATACATCCCAACGATAAATATGTCCACTACTGGTTTTAAAATTAGATTTTTGATTCTGGATGTTGTACTCACATATGTACTGATGTGCATGATCTGCTGATTAGCAGGAGACTGGCTTCAGGCGAGATCGGCCTACGAGTCAGAAACGGGACGAAAGTCGTTATTTTGGCCGTTGGGACCTATGTTTTGTATCTGCCCTTGGGGCATGTAATTACTTTAGGTGACTGTTATTTTGTACCTAGTTTGACTAGGAACATCATCTCTGTATCTTGTTTAACTTGATGCAGGTATACCTTTGTATTCAGGAACACTGGGTGTTTTGTATATAAAGATGACATTTTGATATGTACAGCAGATGTCAATAATAGTCTTTATATTTTGAAAAAAAAATGAATCTCAAACATATAACATGACAAACAAAAGGCTCAAATTGAGTAAAACAGATGAAACTTATCTGTGGCATTGTCGTCTAGAACATTGACAAGACTCGTATATCCACACTTTCGAAGAGTGGATATTTGGATGGATTTGATCCTAATTCATATGATGTATGCGAATCTTGTTTATTAGGCAAAATGCCTAAAACACCTTTTAGTGGTAATGTGTACGTGCCACCGAGCTGTTAGCCCTCGATCATAAGGCTAGAGGTGGTTATGAATACTTCGTAACCTTTACGGATGTTGCATCGCGTTATGGTTATGTGTATCTTATGAAATACAAGTCGGAAAATTTTGATAAATTCAAAGAGTTTCGACACGAAGTAGAAAAACAGACTGGCAAAAGTATTAAAAACATTGTGGTTGGACCATGGTGAAAATACTTAAGCAATGAGTTTAAGATTACTTAAAAGAATATGGTATTCTTTTATAGTGGACTCCTTCCGGAACACCTCAATTGAACGGTGTGTCCGAACGGAGAAACTGAACTTTGTTGGACATGGTAAGGTCAATGATGAGTCGCACTGAGCTACCAATTTCCTTATGGGATACGCATTGAACAATGGAATACTTATTTTGAATAAGGTTCCATCAAAGTCTGTGGACAGACTCCATATGAAATATGGACAGGAAAGAAACCGGGTTTCTCATTCCTGAAGATTTGGGGATGCTGGACATATGTTAAACGTTTGGATGATACCAAACTAGAACCCAAATCGGATAAGTGCCTATTTATAATTGGTTATCCTAGGGAAACCAAATGATATTATTTCCACAGCCCACAAGAGAACAAAATATTTGTTACTCTCCATGCAGTTTTCCTCGAAAAGGAATTCATAAATGCAGTGGTAAGTGGGAGAAATGTAGAACTCGATGAAAATCAGAGTGATATTATTCCTGGTACCGACCCCATCTCGAAACACGAACAGTCCATCAGGGATGAGACTATTCCATAACCTTCTAATACACAAGAGCCGCGTAGGTCGGAGAGAGTCAGAAAACAACCTGAGAGATATGGGTTTTTGATCTCACCTCATGTAGATATTAATCTTATTGAGGACAATGAGCCGGATACATATGAGGAAGCGATACAAGGTACCGACTCCGCTTTATGGCAAGATGTCATGAAGTTCGAAATGGATTCCATGTATACCAACCACGTTTGGACACTGGTTGATGTACCAGAAGGCATTGTGCCTATTGGTAGTAAATGAGTCTTCAAATGAAGACAGACATAGATGGCAACATACAAACGTACAAAGCTAGACTTGTAGCGAAATGGTATCATCAACGACATGATGTTGATTACGACAAAACTTTTTCACATGTTGACATGATTAAATCCATTCGGATAATGCTTGCTATTGCTGCATATTTTGATTATGAAATATGACAGATGGACGTCAAAACCGCTTTCCTTAAACTTTTTAATTTTTTTTTAAATTTTAAATTTTAAATTATATTATTATATATTTATATTTTGTCAATTTTATTAGTTTTATTTCAATTTTTATATTTTTTAATTATATTCTATTGTAATTTTTTTATATATGCATATTATTTATATTTTTATTATATTCTAATTTATTATATTTAATTTTTTTCTGGACCCGGATCTATCCGGACTGGACCCGTGTGATCCCGAATCAGGATCCGGATTCGCCCGGATCCTAATTTTTAAAACCCAAATTTAGATATTTTAATCACGGACCTGAATCTATCCGGACTCGGATATTCAGGGTCCATACGGATCCGGACTGACAATTGCCATTCCTAATTAGAAGGGGGATAAGGAGTAATTTATTTTGAATTGAAACTACGAGCCATATAAATTATGTGACTAAATTACCCTCCCAAATACGCCTCCACTTGCACAAAACCCAATTAAGGAGACTGATACAGTACACGAGTCACGACTCAAAAAACAGATTATTAATTATTTGATTTTGACTGCAATGGAAACCGGCAATGGCTTCGACACAAGTATGGATCCCGGCAACGGGTACGCCGGCGAGCCGTCGGAGAGTTGTCTAAGTGGGTTCGTGGACAGAGGCAGCAAAGAGAGCCTGAGATATTTCTTGTCACGTAGAACTGTTATGGAGATGTTGAAAGACAGAGGCTATGCTGTTGCTCCCTCTGAAATCAACCTCTCTGTTCATGAATTCCGGGCTATTTACGGCGAAGATCCCGTTGTTGATCGTCTTCGCATCTCAGTTTCTCATCAATCTGACCCTTTGAAGCGGGTAACAAAGAAAAAAAAAAGATTCTTCACTTTTTCCTGTGTTTTTGGATTGTAGTGATAATGGTGATTTATGATTTTCAGTCACTGCATGTCCTTTATAGTCTTGTTATGGAGCTTAAAGATTCTAGAAACGTTGTCTATTAACTCTGAGTTTTAATCTTTTTTGTTTCATCACTGCTTTAGCTCACTCCATTTATTTCTTAATTGAATTACCAAACCAAATATAAGCCTTCTCCCATTAGGTGGGTTGGCTACTTGTATTGCCAAGAATAAATCCATGAGGGTTACTGTTGTGTAGCCTCATGTGCCAACGATGATGTTAGGCCTCAAGGCAGTGGATTGTAATATCCACATTGCTCGGGATTGAGCTTGGCATCAAGGTTGTTAAAGGCGAGAGGCGCACCGAGGCGATCAGAGCCAAAAAAGCGAGGCGCGAGGCGAGGGGCGCGAGGCGCACGCCTCACAGACACGAGGCGCACGTTTATTAATAATAATTTTAAATTTGTAATATATGCATCATAACTTGTAAATATAAAAAAAATAATAAATAGATAATAATATTTTGACATATACTCTACTTTTATATTATTTCTACTTGTCTAATTCATAATACTTGACAGAATATGCACAATTCAAAACTTCAAATTCTTGAAAATAATAAAAACAAGCATAATTAAAAACATGCATAGTTCAAGTTCAAGAAAATGAAAAACAACAAGCATTAAAAAAACATCTACTGAAAAAAAATAACTGAAAAATAATCATTAATAAAGAAAATAAAAAGAAAGAATCGTAGATAAAGAAAATGGAAAAAATAAAGAAAAAAAGATGAAGAGAGAAACAAAGCTAAAAAATGTTCAGAATAAAAAGAACTGTAAAAGAAAAAAGAAATACAAATGTAAAAGAAAGAATTGTAAATAAAGAAAATGAAAAAAACAAAGAAGAAAGAAACAGAACTGAAAAAGATAAAAAAGAAAAATAAAACAGAACTGTAAAAGAAAAAATAAACAAAAATGTAAAAGAAAGAATCGTAAATAAAGAAAATGAAAAAACAGAAAAAAGATGAAGAAAGAAACAGATTTGGAAAAAAAAAGAGTAAAAAAACCATAAAACCATGATGTGCGCGCCTCGCGCCTCGCTGCGCCTCACGCCTCGCTGCGCCTCACGTCGCCTCGCTGGAGTCGCCTCGCCTCGAGCAGTAAGATGCGCATCGGCGATCGCCTCGTGCGCCTCGCGCCTCGAGGCGCGCCTCAGTGCGCCTCTAACAACACTGCTTGGCATGTGCTTGTAAGTAGTTGACAATCCTTAACTAACATGAGACGTCGTATTCTATCAGCTTAGTAAAATATAGCTCCATATGGTTTTTATAGATGTCAACTGTGGTATTCCCCGAAAACAATTCTTAGTTGAATCAAAGGAAAAAATGTTTATGTATGCAGGTTTGCCAAGAGCTAGTGCATAAACATAGTATAGTTCTTTTGGTCCCGTTTTGTTTTTCTTTTTAACTTTCCCATTTTTTCTTGACCTTATAATTTTGGTCTTAATACTGTAGAATCATATCTTCTTTTCTTATTGATTCATTTTCAGTGGCAGAACCAAAGGATTTTGTGTACTTACTGGACACTTGCCCCCACGACAGGCTTTTCTTACGATGCTCTTTTAGTTTTGACATCATTTTTTCTGTAATGATTAAAACTAATTTAGTGAATTTTTTATTTGAAATTTGATGCTGATTTGGTGCCAAACTGAAGAAATATTGTTTGTTCATTGTGTTTGTGTATTGTGCCGAAATTCTATTTGGAAACATGTTGGCTCCACAGAGAAGGCTGATGGTACTACTGTCAGTTACTTAGTAGTTCACTTGCAACCTAGTTGTTGCATAATGGTAGCTTATGCAAATAATTTGCCTTCCTTTTCAATAGGTTTTGAATATTCCTAATGGCTAATGTAAATTGCTTTAATTGCAGATGCTGGTCGTTTTCTGTGGGCCCGGTGTCGTTAAAGTTAATGTAATTCGGAGCATTGTTTCTCAAATTGTTAACAGAGATACTTTAACTGGGCTGATATTAATCTTGCAAAACCAAATTTCAAACCAGGCTTTGAAAGCTGTGGATCTTTTCCAATTTAAGGTGGAGATATTCCAGGTGTGTTTTGTTTGTCCATCTTGTTGTTGTTGGTTAGTTCCTTCACACTGGATTTGGATTCATCTTAATTTGACTCTTCATTCATTGCTCGCATGCTAATTTTCCTTTTTCTTCTTTGAATTAGAAAATGAAAACCAGTGTCTTCCAAGTGGTTGATTGACATGTATGTTGTGCTTTTATTTCTACAACTTAAAGCTGCATGAACTTTTAAGTATTGCTACATTTACTGTTACACCCTGTTTTGTAGGTTTTGAGTTTTCACAGTTGTCATAAATTGAAGAATATAATTTTTCTAGGGATGGCCTATGCTAGACCGGGATAGCAATTTGTGAAGCAAGTTATATGTTGTCTGGCCACTCATAGCATATATAGCATATATTTGACTAATCAGAGTTACTGCTGACAAGATTTATTTTATCAAGTCATTGTATCTTTGCTTTTTCATCTTTGGTGGAATATTGAAATCTTATTTTTGGCTTTTGCTGAGTCTATTAGAGTCAAAGCCACAAATGATATTAATGGATGAAGGGGGGTGGGGGATCAACATTAGATTATGAAGATGAAATCTTTTTGCTGTCAGGTTAAGAGACAAATCCTAGCTTAGCTTGTTTACTGTTTTATACAATTTCTTTTTCAAAGTGACTTGAACACTTTACTGCGATCTCTAATATTGAAGAGAGAGCAGTGTTTGTATAGATAAGTTCTAACTATAGCTGCGGTGTAGGCTATATCCTCTTTCAAACTGTATTAAATTTGGCCCTCTTTGGTTTTTTTCTTTTTCCAGCTCGTTTCTTCCTTCTTATATGTCCCCATCAATTTTTCATTCGTTTCTTTCAATCTGAATGATGAGTTCTACCCATGATATTGTTCTTGTTATTTATTAATTTTTGTGTTGTTGTTGGGTTATGCCTCACTCCGTACACCAATATTTGACAAAGTAAAAACATGAGAAACAATCATAAGATAGGGCTCATCACTCATGTGTTTCTCTGTGACCTTGTCAAGGATTCTTAAATAGTTAAATTTGCAATTTTTACTACTTAGTCTCCAGGAACCACCAATTACAATCTTTTTACCATTTCCCGTGTAATTTGAGTTACCGACGATGCCTTACTAACACTGTCATTACCACCTCTATGGATCTGGGAAAGGAGATTTTGCCTTCCCTGCATTCACTAACATGTTATTTTTGGTGACCTAGAATATGAAGGAAAAGGAAGAAAATCTGGAGTAGTTGTTGATTATGGTCTCAAAATAGTTCTATTTGTCCGTCTTCCTTCATTCTCTTGAGAATTCTCATTGTCATTGTGCTTTTAGATTTGAAATTTGATAAATGCACACGATGATACTTTGCTGCATTATATTGTGGATGCATGTTGATTATTGACTGCATGCCTTGTTTGTCCATCTTCTATTTGAGATATTATGCATGCAGCCATGCACATCCCTTAACTTTTCTAAAATCATTTTTTACTTTGGAACTTGAGAAACCGCTACACTGGAACTTTGCAGTTTGAATAAGGAAGATGAATCTTCATGTTTATTCACCTAAATAAGGCACACGTATGTGCAGAAACTTCATATGGGAATTTGTTTCTTGATCTTTGCTTTTAGACTATAGAATAAGAATTTGCTGCCCATTCTGTGCTCTAATATTTTAAGGGACTTGGTTTCTTGCAGATTGCTGACTTGTTCGTTAATATCACAAAACATGTCTTAAAACCAAAGCATCGAGTACTGACTGATCAAGAGAAGGAAAGGCTCTTAAAGAAGTACAGCATAGAAGAAAAACAGGTCAGTGTTTAGTGTTTACTTGAGTGAAACAAATATAGATCAATGGATCTTTTTATTTTCCTTGTGCTGTTTATGATTCTGTGGTATGATGACCTATGGACAATTTTGGTTCATTAAATGTCATAGAAGTATATGCCTTAATCTAAGGTATATTTATCTGAAGCCCTAAGGACGGCCAAATTATATATTGGTTCGGCTGATTAGTTTATAAACATTACTAGAAGGAAATAATCAACCTAGCATGACTATAAGCCTGCTCTTAAAATTGAAAATTTGGAACTTAGACATTGTGGTCAATGGCAGTTATATTTTCAATACTTAATACTAAAGGTCGTCTGATAATACTTCGTGTAGGAAAATTTATATATTCTCTTATATCTCTAAGCAATCCTTAATTTATGGTTGACCTTTGGAATTTTTCTTCTCTCTCTCTTTCATCATAACATATGCAAGTGGTGTAACTTCAGCTACTACTATCACCATTTTACAACCACTACTGCTATCTCCTCCACATCATAACCGACCGTCATCACCCTACCATTATGTAAACATTACACTACCGCCATAAAATCTCAATTACCAATCATAATAAAATTTCTTATCACCACCATTATCCTCATTACCATCTATATAAGAACCACTATCACCATAATCTTGTTCTTATCGTTATCGCCACAGTTCCACAATCACTATCTCCACAACAACACAATCGCCATCATTGTTGTACCACCACCAAACAATTGTGATCTTTCCAACCACCTTCACTCAACTACCATCCTCATCATCATACATGCAGTTTATTAAACCTTTTCTACTTTTATATATGAATCTAAGAATTCAGGTTGTCAGATCTCAGTTATATAACTAAAATGGTCAAATTACTAATTCATCTTTACATTTTAACCGTAATACCTCAGTTCTAAGTGCTCGCTTTTCCCCTAATTTACTCCAAGTTTCTAGTTTGCAGCTTAAGTTTTATGAGACAACATCTTAGTCATAGAAGACAATCAATGACTGAGGGAGTGATGGAATATTTTGTTTCATTTGATTGAAAAAGTTACAAGGTAGCTCTAATTCCATACTTTGCCAATGATATTATGTCTATAATACTTTCATCGGCAGGAACAAGTAGAGTGAACCTGCCTCGACAGATTGGAATTCCTGATCAGATAGTTATAATATTAGGATAATGATTGCTCCTTGCTAGCAGATGGCCATAATATTGGAAACGATATTAATTGCTTGTTGCTAAAGAGCATTGGCAACAATTTGCCTTTGTACTAGTTTCACTTTCAGTTTCTCCTTTCCCTTTGTAAAATAAGAAAGTTTTGTAGTGTCATAATATGTGTATATTTTATACGTCCTTGTTTTTCAAATGATTGGTATGGGATTATATATGCAAACCGAAAGGTCTATGAGCTTGTGCTAATATCAAATGCATAACTTCAATGTATGTAACATGAAAATTCAAGTCCATTAGTGTTTGTTTAATCATAGCGACTATTGCAAACAATTCTCTCTCTCTCGGTCAAGGAATATATTATTGTGCTTTATTTGGTAATTAAATATAACAAAATATTAATTTTTTTTTTCCTCCAGCTTCCTAGAATGTTGAAAAAAGACGCAATAGCGCAATATTATGGACTTCAGAGGGGGCAGGTGGTGAAAGTTACCTACAGTGGTGAAATAACAGAATCACATGTCACTTACCGCTGTGTCTGGTGATGCTTCACTGCAGTATCTTCTGAATATTAGCCATGCCATGTCGCATCTGTATGCATTTTGGTACTTCCAGAACTAGATGTAACTCTAGTAGTTTAGCGAAACTTTTATTTCATTTCAGCTGTGGATATTTTATTTCTGGGTTGCTTGCTTTTTGAATTCTGACCCTGTTTCTGCCATAAGTGAGCAAGGCCTTGAAAGCTGTAAAACTAAGTTAAATTATTCTGTTAAGTGCTCTGTTGTCCTCTGATCTCTACTGAGTGCCTGATGAATCCAAATATTACTTGGAAAATAGCTCATTAAGATTGAAGATTGAAGATAGAAGTGGTATTGGGGAGAGTCAATAATGGGGCTCTTAAATTTAACCCAAAATTGGAGATCTCGAATTATAATGTAATTTGTATATTTTTTTTAATCATTTATAAGTAGGAATCTCATTTTAAGAATTCGTCTAAGATTTTATAAAATTTAAAATAATTCAAGATCGTCCCTGACTTGAAAAGCTTTGTTTGAGATCATAGTGTTGCTTAAAAACTACAATTGCTGTGAATGGAAGTCTTAAGGTGCTTTTGGTGCATTGCTGGTGAGTGTGTGTTTGTTTGGTAAACATTTGTATTTTGTAACTGTGGGGTGAAAACTAAGATGATTTTATCCAAAAACCTAAAAATCTATAATTGTTTTTTTATTTATTAATTTTGATTAAATTATTAATTTAAAAAAGAGAAATATATTTTTAGTCGAAAGTGAACAATGCCAGACCAAATCAGCTTAGGCACAAATGCAATTTGCGTGTTGAGTTTTATTAATTATAATTATAATTAGTAGTTAGTAAATAAGGTTTATAAGTAATTGAATTTTAACTGTCCAATGTAGGGATGATAGAAGATTATAAAAAAATTAGCATATTTTGTCCGTTTATTATGTGAACGGATTTGAGATATTGATTTTTCTATCTTATGGGAAACAATATTTTTTAATAAATTTTTATTTAAAAATCAAAATTTTTAATTTTTATTTTACTATATTTTTTTTGAAACTCCGCCGTCAAACCATCCGACTCGGATTTAATCACAACAGGTAAAATTTTCGATTGTCATATACTCTTATAAAAAAATACATCATCAAAACGAGTAATTTTTTGGTACAACGGAGATATGGTGACGCGGTATTACAACAAATTGATAAATGACTTGTATGATTTAATTATTTTTTAATATTTTAATACGTATGTCAATAAATTATTAAATTATTACACGGATAAAATAATACCACAATTATATCATAAATTTTCTCCCTCAAAACTTGAACTCAATATTTGAAAATCAAATTTTAAACCTCTACCAACCAAGCCAGGCAACACGATTGGGACTCATTTTAATCAAAACTGACCGTCCGATCAGATCTCGAATTTTCATCAATTAATGAGGGAAAAAAATGATTTGTTGATTTGAAAGAATGGAAATAAGAAATTGATAGATCCAACAATTATTAAATCAATCAACGCTGAATCAGTTGTGTTTTAGCAATGAGCGAGAGTGCGAGTGTGATTGATTCTCCGGCGGCGGAGTCCCTAAAGAACGGAGGAGGAGGAGGAAGCAGCGACGCGGCTCGAATTGCAGAAGTAAAGGCGTGGCTGACGTCACAATTCGAAGCTTCTGGAAAAGAAGTTCCCGATTTCGAATATACGCCTCGAAGCGTTGCGCATTTGTACAATTTGGCTACTTTATCTCAGGCCAAAACTAAAGCCGCCAACATTGTCGCCGCCGATTTTCGCCTCAAAGCCTCCGAGTATCGATCACAAGGCATTTCTCTTTTCAGTTCTTTTTTATAAATTTAATTATCATTTTTACGCCGCTTAGATATTTCTTTTTCCGCCTATAGTTTCATCATATGGAAAAAGAATAATTTTTTTCCTAAATTAAACAGATAATTTGTACACTTATTTCACTTTTTCAGGTGTAAATGGTGGAAAATAAGAACGATTTCAAAGTTTGATGGACAATAGCTACTCTTGAAAAATGATAATTTCCTTTTTTTTCCCCCAATTTTTTTTTAATTTTTTCCTCTGATTCGTTTGTTTGTTTGATGGTTTTTGTAGCCGCAAGGATAAGAGAGATATTGGAGAATGTAGGGCTGGCGCAAGAGAGATTGGCCTCTAATGTGGTTTCTTCGGCACAAGTTCTTGCGAATATAGCTAATTTATTAAATATAAGAGACACTGAACTTAGTAGGTGGGTTGGTTACTATTTATTTCTTTATTATTTATCATTTAAAAAAAAAAAAACTTTCGAAGCTTAATTAGGGGAGGTTGATTCAGTTTCCTTGTAGCAATGGGTGACATTTCATTAAGGAAAATTGCAGTGGAGGAGAAGAGGGCTAAAGTACATAAGGAGTCCAAAACTCTTCTTGATTATACTCGCAAGGCAATAGCAAGGTTAACCTACTTGAAAAGGTAAAATTTATAGGGTTGCGGCTTTGATTCTAAATACAATTCTAGACTTCTAGTATATGCGAAGAGAAAATACTGTTTTGTCAAGTTTTTGTTTTTGTTTTTCATTCTCTATCAACTTTGGCAGAACACTTGCGCAGCTAGAAGATGATGTGGCTCCTTGTGAAGCTCAAATGGAGAATTGGAAGACTAACTTGGCAGTGATGGCGTCTAAGGAAAGACAGTACCTGCAACAGTATAACAATTATAAGGTATCAGTTTTTGTTATCTATATTATCACTGCGTCGGCAAGAAAATGATGATGATGGGGGTTTATTTAATATGATTGCCCTATGTCGAATTAAAGCTTGAAAAACTTGGATAATTTGAAGGATTGGAGTAAAGAAGTCCATTATTTATGGGAAATTTGATTCTCTATAGACGTCAATGTAGTTTAAGAGATTTTTGACGAAACTGATTATGATTATTTGTTTAAGTGAGTAACTTAAGGCAGATCAGAAAGAATTGGAACAGATCATATGTTTTTGAAATGAAGCATACCACTAAGGTCACCACAAGAAATATCATTGCAATCGGCATGATGTAACTCTCTCTGGCCTGCCAGGTGTCTTCTTTTGTATGTTGTTCAGACATCAACTTATTGTGGGGAATTCCTTGTGTTTTCCCCTTTTCACATTGACAAGTTTTTGAAAATTTCTTCTGTTTAGAGAAGTGTTGACTATCCCCTTTTTGCTCAAATTATGTTTTCATGTGAAATGGCATTATGCAAAAGATTCTGTGATGTGCAGTCACAGGCTAATGAAGCAGGTCCAGATTAGATTCTTGGGATTTAGTTTAAGCATCCTGGAAGTTTTATTAGAGTTCCCTGGATGTTGCTAGTGTACCAGATGGCATAGTCATTTATACCTGTTTAGTTCTTATCAGTTGAAAATGTATTTAGATGTCTCAACCGTAGATATATGGATTATGCTTCAATTTTACACTAGGAATATTTAAAAATGTTTCCAAGAAAGAAGAAAGAAGTGGTTTTTAGATACCTTTCAAGGTGCATAGATCTTGAGAATATTTCATTACATTGAATGTTTATGATATTTTAGAAGTTAAAAGAAGCCGAGGTCTATAAGAAGATTATAATATGACTGTAAGAAAGAGATAGGGACATAAAGCTCCATTCCAAGTAGCTTGTCATGCGAGATAAATATATTGATCTTGTTTCTAGTATTATGATTTGTCTTTACTAGTAGAAATTAATATGTCCAAGCTTAAAGGCTAATAGACCCAGGTTTTAATTTTAATTCCTTAATTAATTAACAATAGCCTTAGTGAAACGTCTGTGGATAGGTTCTAGAACTCTGAACTCAACAGTAGTTGAGAGAGGATAGTATCACTTTATATTACATGTGGTACGGTTTTTCTTCTTTTCCCTATCTATCTTCTTTTTCTTTTTGTCTATTTGTCTTGTTCATGAAGCCTGTAGGTCGCATTGCTCTCACATCAATCATTAGTATATCTGATTTCTGAAAGGAGCAAATTAAAATGTCATCTCACTATCTATATTTTTCGTTTATTTTTGTGTATAACTTGTACTGAAATCTTGTCGGGATAGGCATTACTGAATCGTGTGGGCTATACCCCGGAGATTAGTCATGGAGTTTTGGTGGAAATGGCTGAGCACAGGAAGGAGCTGGAGAAGAAGACAAAGCCCATACTGGATACCTTAAGGAGCTATCAAGACTTGCCTCCGGTAATTTTGTATTTTAATTTGCACTGCACCATTTTTATGTTCCAGCCTTTGAGGAGAGAGTGGATTTAATATGTTTCTGTTTTTTGCAGGATAAAGCTTTGGCTGCTTTAGCAATTGAGGATAAGAAAAGACAGTATGCTGCTGCTGAGAAATATCTGGAAGATGTTTTGCATTCAGCCCTTGCTACTAATGATTAACACAACCTGGAGGTAAATTTATTGATATACATATATATTGTAAATTTTCTGAGCTATTATTATTAATTTTTGTTAAATAAATTTTCTAGCTAAGATTTGTTAACCTTGGTTTACGCAATTCAGATTGAAGATAATTCTCTAGCATTTCTTTCAATCCCTAACGTTTTACTATGAATTCAATATAAAATTTGCTCCCTAATGTTGTGTTATATTAGTAGGCACTAGACTATAGTGTTTTTCTTTTCCGATGGGAATGCGATTTTAGTGTGTTTAACCCTTTTTGCCCTTTTGGTTATAAAAAAAATCCTAATAAACAGAGTCGGTGTTTAAGCATTGTCCTGAGGCTTGAGTGTTATCTTAAATATCATATTTAAGTGACCCTTTTGTTAGAATTTACTAATTTTCGGAGAAACAAATACAAGCCTCATTGTCAAACTTCCAGTAAATTTTATTATTATTATTATTATTATTAAAATGATGCTACAATATTACTTATATTCAAAACATTTTGCAATAAAAGTTGTTATTCATATTGCTGAACTTTGGTTTGTCATTTCTTGCGAGCTAATGCTGCGGCTATCCCACCTGCTATAAGTCCCACAGCAGTTGCAGTAATGCCAATTCCAATAACACCATCTGCATTCCAACATATACATTTATAAAATTCATTCACTGTGATGCTATTGTGATATAATTTTTTTTTTTCCAAGGTTTTCGCTAGATCATAAAAACATGATCCAGGGAGATTCAGTCTTGCACGTTTTTTTTTCCACAGATGTTTCCGCATGAGTCATAACCAAGCGGATAATAAATTAACACTTGTGATAATAACCTTGGTGATATTAAAAACATCCTAGAAAAATTTTCAGTTGTTTACTTACCTTTGGCAATCCGGTCTTCAACAGTCTTCTTAAGAGCCAGGGCCTGCCTCCAATCAGGTGCAATCTAGAAAAATAAACACAAAAACTGAGTTTAAGTATAACCAAATTTATGGAACAAAAGTTAGAATATAAACCAATGTAGAAAAATAATTTCATGTTGTGAGAGTATATAAGTTCGTATTAATGCTAGTATTAATTATGTATTTGATGTGACATTTAACTGCTAACTTATGTGTTAGTTTATAAGCTCACAAAATTCTACACCAAACAAGCGGTGCAAAAATCAGCATGAACTCCTGAGCCACCCAAAAAATAAAAGAGCAGAATCACACCTCTAAACATTGATCCACAATCTGCAGACTCCTTCCATATTCGCCGGTTCTGTAGTATCCAACGGCGAGAAGATATATCTTTTCTCTTTGTTGCAAAGGAGGGCTACTATTGGCTACTGATGCTGCAAGAGAATATTTCAATGTAACTTGCAGAAAATAGTTAGGGTAGCAATTTAATTTATAATTCGTTTATTTGTTCGATTCGTTTTAAAACGAATATATATATTTGAAAAAAATAATCCAATACGAATTTAAGCTCATTGGTTTGTTTATTCGTTCATGATTTGTTTTATTATTTTATTTTACTTGTTTTTTTTTTAACTAAGATTCGAGAAATTATTGCTAATTATTATAGGAAAAATAAATGAATCGAATACGAATCCATCACATTTTGATTCAATTTATTTAAGATTTAATATCAATTCGATTCGTCAATTCATTTTGTCACCCTAAATAATATAGAAAGATATAAGTCGTGGCAAGACCAACAACATATGGGATGGAAAAAAAAAAGTCCCAGGATATCCAATTAAAGACAACAGATGATTCGAAATGTGCTACAGATTTGATCTAAAGCAGATCCTCACAAGCGAGCAAATTCATATCCTTGAATACTTATCTATCTTATCGACATTTTAGATTTCTATATAGCTACGAGACATTAGCCATCAGTTCCTAATTGATCAACTTAGAGTGGCAATTGGTTTAGAGAGGGGACAACCAATAGTAAGCTAATAATCAGTGTTATAAACCGCATCTTCTAGGGGTGCCTAGGCCGTGCGTTTATGTTCGGCGGCCGTCAGATATGCGGCATATTTCGCCTATGCTGACGAAATTTCATAGTGAAAATCATCAATTAACAGGCGTTGACCAATGCAGAATTTGAAAATGATACTTTAATCTGGTCGGATTTTACACCATAACCCTAATCTTATTTTTACAAAATAAATTCTCCATCTCATCAATTTCAAAAAAAAAAAAAAAAAAACCAATTTAAAACATAAATCCTAATTTCAAAAAACCCTAATTTCTTCAATTTTTATTTGTTTCTTCTCATCAAATTGATCATTTTTAAATCTTATCCATCACTCAAACAATATTTCTCTATGATTAATTTGTCAAAATCACACCAAACCTTAACCCTTATCATGGAAATCCCTAATTTCCAATTAATTTCCTAGGCCCCACCTAGACGCCTTACGCCTTAGGTGACTAGGACTTAATGCGTTTTAGAACATTACCAAGAATCTCAGACTGTGCCGAAGGCCAAACCAATTCTCAAGCAGTTAGTTGTCAGAAACATTTCAAGGGAAGGTTAATGAATGTAAAAGCAATTGTAGCCCAAGAACCCCATAAATCAGTTTGTAGTTAAAAGCATTTCAGGAGAATGTGAATGAACCTAATAACTTTATAGGACTGTATAACTAACAGATTAAAAAATAATAATAATAACATTGAAGACACCCAATATACAACAAATAGATAATTCAATTGCAGAACTTATAATGAAATTCATACTGAAAAATCTAGTAGTGGCGCAACTAGGTATGGATAAAGGGTTTAGCCAAGTAGTATTGAAAGGGTAAAAACATGTTCATAATTTCTGTTAATGGTGAAATGAAATTTACTTATATAGAACAAGTCAAGAAACTAGAAGCACAAGCAACGTTTTAAAAAATTTTAGGCGGTAGGCGTACGGTGGGGAGCACCTTACGCTTAGGTCTTCTAGACGCCGCCTGGAAGGATGGACTAGGCAGTTTTATTTTTTATTTAAAAAATTGGAAAAAAATAAATTTAGAAAAAAAAAACATGCAGACCTGCCTAAAACTGTCTAGGCGACAGCCAAGGCCCGTCTAAGCATCCGACACCGTCTAGCAACTTTTGGCCAGACACCGCCTAGCACCTAGGAGCCACCTAGGCCCTTTTTTAGAACAATGAGCACAAGATAAAACAAGAATTCTATCTAGTACATGACTTAATTTTTAATTTACCTTCAAGCGATCCTATCCCACGCTGCACATCTTCTGCTTGTCTAGAGTGAACAAGCGCCCACGACAACCGCATAATGCTTTCGCTCTTCTGTTTAACATCATTAGCTTCAGCAACCTCTCTCTCGCAGCCCTGCCAGCAAACAATACAGTTTAAACTAAAAGGAGAAAGAATATCTAAACAGAATATGAGGATTGATTTACAATGGCTTTAGTGACATAAACTTTGAGAGCCTTTTCCTAAAACAAGAATCATATCCAGGTTTGGTACACAATTATAGGACTAATCAACGTTCACAAACGAGATTAGAAGTATCTCATCATGCTCTTTGGGTAGTACCTGCAAAATTGACGTTATATGGCTTAAGAATGAAATCACTAGTCAAGAATAAGCTGGTGGTTGGTAAATACCCACTCCTACTTAACAGCTAATGTTAAGCACTATGCTCGACATTAAGATACCGAATTTGGTAGAGATTATTGATTGGGAATATAACCCAACTTAAAGTAAGCTAGCATATAAGTTCACCAAACTCTATATTCATCCGACAGTTGGGAATTAAAAACTACATCACCTTAATTCCAAACATAGGATCAATTTGGGAATGTTATAACTAGCGCTTTTGAATTGAAAGTCACCCAAATAGACTCGTACTCTTAATCAGCAAGAACAACAACAAAAATCAATTCCGAACATAGGGTCAGTCTGAGAGTGTTAACGTTTTTGAATCGATTACTTTTAATATGATTTTAAATACAGTTAAACGGACTCGAACTCTTAATCATCATCAACAACAATCAATTCCAAACATAAATTCAGTTTAAGAGTGTTATTTAACTAGCATTTTTAAATCGACTAATGAAAGTAGTCTTAATCAACTAATGATTTTAAGGACACCCAAACGAACTTTGTACTCTTAATCAACAACAGCAACAATTGAAATCTAAAGATAAATGAAATAAAAACATACGGCGATGACGTCACGGTCGCACCAGGGAATTTGATCGCCGCCAGTGAAGAAGGAGCCGAAAAACTTGCTGATCTTTGCGTCCATTAGACTGAATATTGATTCCTTCGTCTGTCTCAGATCTATTTTGAATTTTCCAAAATATCCAATTTATAATGTGGGCCGTTCAGTCGCTTACTTGCCAATTAAGAAATGAGTCATCATCGTGGAAATAATTATTTTTAAAGAGAAAATGTGAAAATTGACCTCTGAAATTGATTCTTAAAAGAAAATATAAATATATGAGTGTGTCATTATAGGTGGTTAGAGGTGTTTCTGGGTTGGGTTGAGTTTTTTTAAATTTTACGAAATTTGATCGGGTCATTAAATCTGAATCCGAAATTTGAGTATGTGAACCTGAGCGGGTTGGGTAAAAGAAGAATTTTTTTTTTAATGTATTAATTATTTTGAGACATAAATATTAATTATTTTATGTTCTAAAACTTGTCATACATATAAAGTTTCAAGATAAAAGAGTAATAAACAAGCGAAATAATAGTAAAATTTTTAAAAAATAATAAAAATTTTAAAAAATTAAAAAAAAAATTATTTTTCGAGTCGGGTCGGGTTGCGTTGTCAAACTGTGAACCGACTCACAAAAAATCAGATCAAGTCGGGTCAACTGAAAATTACATTATTATTTTTTAGAATCCGCCAAGGTCGGGTCGCGATTTGACCAACCCTATGAACATCCCTATAGGTGGCCCATGTTGCGTAGATCCAAATTTTATTGGTTTTCTTTTAATATTTAATCTTATATAAGTATAATTAATTATAAAACCTCAAGTTCTCACTTTATCAATTAAAATTTGAAGTCTAAAATACTAGAGAGTTACTATTCACTTGTATAGTTACTATTAATGCTTACAAATAAATTAAAACCTAAAGTTGTTAATTGTAATCTTTAGATCCGAAAATTCTAAATCCATGATTTTTATATATGAACAAGAAGTTCAGAAAATTAACCATCTATGATAATTTTTAAATTTAAACTTGAAGTTTTGAGTTGTAAATTTTAAAAGAGAATCGAAGTTCTAAAGAATAAAATAGAATTCGAAATTATAAAAGAATAATTTATAAAAAAACCTAGGACTTGAAGTTCTGAAGAACGATTTATAAATTATTTAGAACTTGAAAATTTAATTTACAATTTTAAAAATTTAGAACTTAAAGTTCTAGTCCTACAATATCATATGTATGAACCTAAAGTTCTATATATAAATATGAAAATTTTATTATAGATGTCTTATTATATAATTATATTTCAAGAGATATAGATGTTGAAATGTGAATCTAAGTTATAGGCCTAGAAGGTACCATTAAAAAAAATTTAATGCCCCTGAAGAATGAATTTAATCTAACATTATCTTACAACTGAGATTATGAGCTGAAAAGTTTTTTGAAAATAAAATATTTATCAAAAGAAACATATCATAATGAATCACAATAGTCATGAATTTCTATGATGATAAATAATAAAAATGGATATAACCATCAGAAATGGCAAACTTATGAAAATAAGATCATTATGAATTTACAAAATCATTGAAAACTATGATAATATTTCATCAATATTATACGAAAGAGCAGTAATTTCATAAATGTAGTACGTTAATAAACTGTTTATGAAAAATGAGAAAGATATGAAGTGGTTAAAGATTCAATAAATCTTGCTCATCTTGAATCTCTTTAAAAATAAAGATAGAAAAATTAGATGTCAATTAATACTTAATATTTGAGTGAATTGTCTTTGTATTTTATATTTTGTCTGTTTTAATCTTGTTAGCAATTGAAATTTCTAACAAGATGATATTTTGACGTATGATTTATGGATTGTCATTTTGATGAGATAATATTTATTTCGTTAAAGGAAAGAATGCCTAATGAAATAAGGCACAAATTTTCTTGGAAAGTTTAGACTATTTCATTTAAATTCTCGCACTAATCAATGTGAAAATGAAATATAAAGGATAATTCATATGTAACAAATTATAAATCAATTACTTGATACATTTATAAATGAAGTAAAAATAATCAAGTCACATAATTAACTGCTAACACACCAACTGGAGTGATTGTTTTTGTTGAAAAATCTACCCTAAAAACATATAACGAATCATCTATTGCAGGTCAGAAGCGTGACATGATACCGACTTAGAATATATTGTTCCCCAAAAGAAGAAAATGAGAGATCATGATCTTGTTACAAATAATGCTTGAGATATGAATATACACACATTCTCAAAATCAATAGTTTCAGAAGAATAGTCCGTGAAGAAACTTAAGTCCCTGAAGAGATAGAAGTGTAACATCCTCAGGGGATGTTATCGAGAGGTGATAGATTACCCTATCACCCCCAGTCTTTCTCTGTCTGACTAAAGGCATATCTATAAACCTCTTATAAACATATCACGACATCCGACACTATGCATGTCAATGGACAGGGTTGGGCCCGAGATTTGATTAGCTCGGTCTGAGCCCGAGAAGTAATAAATAGATCGGGGACGGGAAAAGCCGGCCTGAGCTGTTATTGGCCCGACTTGTCTTGAGCTCGGGCCGAGCTTTATATGGCCCGAATTTTTAAAATAAAAAATTATATATATATATATATATATATTATAAATATATATTTATTATTATTTATTTTTTAAGCCCGGGCCGGGCCTGAGATTTTTAAGTTGAGCCCGACTAGGGTCCGGACTCGAACCGGACCTCTAATTTTAAAGTTCGGCCTGATCTTTTTTATCCCAGGTCGGGCGAAAGCCCGAGCTTTTTTGCCATGCATATCCGACACATGTATGTAAGTATATAAGTGGGTGTGTGTGTTTATATAACAAAAGACTCGATATATAATTACATAATCTCATATGACATTCACCATAACTCAGTATATGATGGACCTTAAATATGCTAGTGACTCCAGTGTGTATCCTCTCCTTAGCTTAAGTCTCCAGGGGTGTGAAAACGGTTCATCAGAATTCAGAAGTCAAGTCTGTAAAACTAAAGAGGAGGGGGGTTGAGTCCGGAAAGACTCAGTGAGGTGATATTATAAATCAAGAAAACATATGTGTCAAAGCATAAATCAAAATCCGCCGATAACCAAAACAAGTTCAAAACTAGTACCATCACAAGCAAATATCTCTGTGAAACTCTGAAGTATCAAAACAAGTTCAAACTAATATCGTCATAAAGTAAATATGTATATGAAAAGTCTAGTATCTAGGGGCGTTACATATCTTCGTCCCCTTAGACACGTTTTTATAAATATCTGTATCTTGTGATGGTACTAGCATGTCTCCAATGGAACCTTCAAGGCTAGAACTCTTTTTCTCGCTAATTATTTGCAAAAAGAGCTGAATTTTTTTCCTCCCTTCTTCACTCTCTAAATGTTCGTAGTGATCAAAATGGTAAGCATGTGTATATCCTTCACATAAACATGAATTCTTATTGCATTCAATATGATGCCCTCTATTTACTAAATATTTTGCTAAATTTGGACTTGCATTAAATTAACATGTGAAATTCCTATTCTAGTCACCAAATTCTATTATAGTTATTATGAAACATTTAGGCCGTTATAAAAAGACTATGAAGAAAAGCCTTTAAAGAGATACGAAAATTCAAAAAAAAAGAAAAAAATCTACAAATTATTCTCATATAAGAGAAATGTGGCATAGTAATGAATTACTCATCGATAATGTATTCATATTCATAGTAGCTACTGAAATTATAAATGATTTTGAACTTGGAATTGTCAATGAATTTATGCAAATGCATGATTAGCCTAAATGAAAAGAAGCAATTCTATCAAAATTGACTTATTTAGCCAAACTTAAAGTATTTGGACATGTATTCCAGACATCTGAAGATTTTAAACTCATAGATACAAATGAATGTTTATAAGGAAACATAATAAATATAATGAGATCATTATATATAAAACGCACACAAGGCTTCTCATAGAAACCTAGTATTGATTATGAGGATAAATATTCTTGATGAATATTATCGTGATTCAATTTTGATATTGACTTAAAGGATCACATCATATTAATTTTGATGATAACAAATCGCATATATAAATGGAATTTTCAGTATAATCGTTTGTTCATTTTGCAAGCTCTTAAAACGAGTTCCCAAGCAAAATCAAGTTGAAGATCAAAAAGAACTTACTCCCAGTTTCAATATTCAAGAAGACTAGCTAAGGTGTATCTCTTTTAATTTTGTTGTCTTGCTGTGTTTGTTTTGTGCATTATTAAGCATTAAGAGCTCGCTAAAATCAAATACTTGCATATTTTTCATTAGATGCATCAAAGCTTATTTTTACGGGAAAAAAAATACCTATTTGTAAGAATTCTAAATTTTTAGGTCAAATATGTAATTTCTTAAAAGTTTTGAAGTAATGATCTTGATCATTTTTTTCAACCTTTGCAATCCTAATTGTATTTCTTATATTTGATGAAAAATGGTCTCCTTGAAAGATTACAAAATTATTAATTCAAGTCGTAAATTTTAGAAAGTTATGAAATCTTGGATTAAATTGTCAAATTTGTAAAAGTTTAGACCTAAGAGAAAAAAACCTATTTCATCAGTTTTAAATCCTTTATGATCCTAATTCTATTTCTTGACTTGAGGAAAAATTATCTATTTAGTCAAACCAGATGACCTATTTAGTCAAACTGGATGATCTATTTAGTCAAACCAGATTAGATGGTTAAACTGGCTTATCAGATAGCCATTGGCTAATCGGTTGGGTGTTTAAGCCTTATGGACCAATTTATAAGGTTTTTCAAAGTTTCAAGGTTTAAAAACCTAAATGAAAGATTTTCAAAGTTGGCCTAAGGTTCCAGAGCATTGCGGTCTATCAGAAACCTCAAGTTGATAGATCGGTTGAACCAGATGTCTAGTTCATGAAAATAAGAGATCGATTCGCTTTGAATTTTTCTCCAACAACTAGCTGAGTTAGGAGACTGGTTCAGTGAACTGGGAGATCTGTTCAGTGTAAATTTTTATAGGATATATAGAAACTAAAATGTACCTATTAAAACATATTAAGAAGGTTTATTTTTCACTTGCATATCATATATAAATATCTTATTAAGCTCTTATTTATCAATTCTCAAAATCAAACACAATTTGAGCTTAAATTTATGTACATGCTATTGAGAAGTTAATTCTTATGAGGAATCTTAGTATTCTATTGTTCTTATTGTAAAATCATTTGTGAGAAACATTTTGGATATAAGATGTGTGATACACCATTCTTGTAGAGGTTCATTGACAACTGTGATGTCAATTTAGGATGGGTTTAATTGACACCTTGTTGAAATCAATTGTGAAGAGATCTATTGACACATTGGGAAGTCAATCGTAAATGTTCAGCCTTTATAGTATGAGACATTATAATGGAATCCTCAAGCGCATTGTGTTTAGAGGTATAGATGTATGCGAGTTTGTCGAACCACGTAAAAATCACTTGTGTTAGCTCTCTTTTCCCTTACTCTTTTACATTTAATTTCTCTTAAATCATTCATATTTTTATCAATTAAATTATATTAATTTGTTGTGATTAAGAATTTATATTAGTAATGATTTTTAATTACTCAATTCACCTTCATTTGGATTGCGTTTTAGAATTTCAATTAAGTTTGACAGTCTTTAAAAGACTTAATAAATGTCTCATGGATGTAGTGACATCATATTTATATGAGCTATTTAACACTAATATCTACATGAAAATCCTTGAAGGATTCAAAATGCCATAAACATAAACAATTTATGTATGGATTGAAACAGTTTCGACATACTTGATATAATTGCCTTAGTGAGTACTTAAGAAAGAATTATACATTAAAAAAGTTAGAATTTGACTTTAATATTATCGCAGTCTATGCAATGATATGAAATTTGATTGGAACTTATGAAGATCTCTGAAAGACCGTTGACAACATGAAAAGAGATTTTGAAATTAAATATTTAGGAAAATTAAGTACCGTCTCGAGCCACAGACCTAGTATAGACCTAAAGATATCTTTATATATCAATTAAATTATACTGTGAATTTTTGGAATATTCTAAATCTCTTGATCCTAAAATAATCCATTACGTCTTAAAGAAGATGATAAAATGATACTTGGTATAGAAGTAGCACATATTAATACAATTGATGTTTTATTATATTTAGCTTAATAAATCAACACAGAGATTGCATTCTCAGTAAATTTATTTGCAAGATTTTGTGGGGCGGTTATGGAATCCTTAGAGTCGGATCGGTGACCTGCGTAGCGAAAGTGAGTCTAACCCAAGTATATCAGGGATATTTATATTTTAAAATATTTTAATGAAAACTACATTCCGATACGAGTCCGTAGAAAAAACGGGGATCAAACCAGAGTCCGAAAACTCCGGAACAAAGCAAATAAAGTTTTAGTGTTCATCGGTTCTTTGTGTCACTATGCGAATGATTGGGGGTCCCGAAGCCCAAATCTGCGGGCGCAATATATGAGAGCTCAATGTCCCGGAGTCGCGACACGTAAGGGTGAGAGCCGCGATGCCTGGATGTCTGATGCTCAGTGTCACGACGCTCCCCTAGGCAGTGAGCAATATTAACTTTCAAATCAATCATAAACACCTCAAATTTTCTCTTATCATTTCAATACACCTTAAAACCAATTTTAGCATTAAAACTAACCACAACACATATTATACAACTAACATATATGTATTATAAATACATATATGCATTTGTTTGAATCAAAACACAAACCAATTTCGAATCCCACTATGAAATGTCTCATGAACAATTCTAGTTCACCCAAAGGTGGTCAAGTGATTCTAGAGTGGTAGCCGTAGCTCTAAGTTTTAATCTAGAGTTTCAAACTCTTATTAATTGTTTCATGTCTAACATGAACATATTTGACCTAATTACAAGCATATTGTGTTTATACTTTCAAACCATCCTAACATAATTTATTTGCATTATTTCAAATTTAAGCTATGTAATCATACATCCAATACATAATTGATCAC
>SKCR01025753.1:0-61616 GCA_019454045.1 Zanthoxylum bungeanum
TTTCGCCAGGCGCAATTATTTATTTAAATTCGATTGAATTAACGTCGCGACGTAAGCTCGGTATTTCGGAAATATCGAACCCGAACGCGTGAGTGCACGTGGGCCCACTTACATTTGGAAACGTGTGGGGCCCACATGACACATGTCATTCTAATGCTTTGCATGTAGATTGTGTACATTGCACTCAATGTCATTGCATGGAGTTTGAGTGTTTGACACTCTAAGCCATTGCATTTTTGTGTCATAATTTTATTATTATTTAATAAAAATTATGGCATAAATATAAATTGATTTTTGTAATCATTTTAATTCAACACAAAACTTCTTCTCTCTCATTTTCTCTCTCATTTTCTCTCTTCTCTCACGCACATGGGCACAATGCTCACTGGTTTTGAACCAGAAAAAACGTGAGCAATAGGGAAGCTAAGAGTGGTTTCTCATGGTGAGAAATCAAGTGCTAGCACACTTACAAGTCTTGCGAAGGTGGTAGGGAGGTTCAACCATGAGGCGGGACTCATCCGATGGAGTTTGGAGCTTCGTTTTGAGACCCGAAACTGCCAAGACAGTGAGCATGGACTGCTGCAGTGGGCTTACAAAGGCAGTGCGTTTTTGGGCATGATTCGTCTTCAAATCGACATAACCGATCAATGTAAGTATTCCGCTATCTTCATTGGTGTATTCACGCATGTTTTCATGTCTTGATTTGATCTTGGGACCTTAGAAATTATCAACAAACATACCAACGTACTAAGCTAGGCTTATAGCGAAAAGGTATCGTTATCACATTGTGTTGATTACAATGAAATCTTTTAACTGTTGCCATGATAAATCCATTGGAAATGCTTGCTAAAGCTGCATGTTTCATTTGAAATATGGTAGTTGAACGGGAAAATCGCTTTCCTGAAAGGAAACCTTTTGGAGGATGTTTACAACATCCTGACGGTTTTGCCGTATCAAAACTAGCAAACAAGGTTTGCAGCAGTTATTCGATCCATGTTTGGATTGAAGCAAGCATTAGGTTCTTGGAATTATCTTTTTGATGTAATCATAATGGTGTATGATTTAATTCAAAATGAAATGATTCTTGTGTATATAAGGAGGTTAGTGGAGCGCACTTACAGTAGCTTGTCCTAAATAATGATAATATGTCATTTCTTGGAATGAAATTCCCTAAAATAATCTGTGAAAGCTTGGCTTTTGAGAAAATTCTCCGTAGAATTCTTGGGAGAAACAACCTTTATTTATGAATAAAGATCTACTGGGATAGATTTGAAGTTGTTGACACTCCGAGAACTCCACATTGAAAAATGTACGTGACCTGGTATCTAATACGCTTTGAGCATATGGATTCACATCAGGCCAATCCAAGTGATAGTCACTGGATTGAGTTAAGAACATCCGTTAGTATCTTAGAGAACTAAGGATGCTGTCTTAAACTATAGAGATGGAGAACTTTAAGTGACTGGGATCACTGTTGCAAGTTTCCTACCGATAAAACTATTATAAGTCACAAAACGATACTATACAGTTTGAATAACGGAACAGTGAGCTGGAAATCTTCCAAGCAAGATACTGTTACCGGATAAACAACAAATGCCGGTTATTGCTGCAGCTGAGACAGCAATAGAAGCCATTTGGTTCGATAACAAATCTAATTAGATTAGATATAGTTTTGTTAGCAGCTGAGCTAGGCTTCAGCACAGGCTAAAGAATTAATGGCCTCATCACGATCCAGATATGTACTTCGATATTCATCTGATTCGTTCGGATCATACATCGTGGCGATGTGATGATTTTATAAATCGCATCAGACGATAATCATGCAAATCCGCTGACGAAAGCCTTTCCTCAGCAGTTTGAGCGAACCGTACATAGTTTGGATGTTAGACACTCAAGTGACTTGCTATAGGCCAACTGGGAGATTGTTGGACAGTTATGACCCATAGCGTCACTATTTGTACAGATCATGGTGTTGTTGTACAAATTAACTATGTGACAAAGGAGATTACGGTCTTATCATTTGTGATTAGATCACCAAGATGTATAAATGATATGAGGTCCTTATGATTTGTTCCTGGATTGAGAATGATATGAGACAGTATCAGTCCACGAAGGATAAATCATTAAATATCTATAGTCAGAGTATTATCGAGATTGGACATCGATAGATACGTAAAAGACTAGTATTGCACTTTTGCGCGTTATGAAGACATAACAACATAGTTCTCATATATTTGGGTATAGGATACTCATGCAAGTGTAATATGAGGTTGTGTTTTACTGATGGTACGGGAAACAGCTTCGCTCTGGATAGACCCCTCAGAATTCCATTGGTAGTATGACTATGTGTCTATGGAAGTCAGAAATCAGGGTAGGTGTATTTGGTCTTAAACTGAGACTTGCACCGCTAATACATTCGACAATTAATATACTTTGGTTTTGGTCGTCCAGGGCTTTAACCGGTTTCTGTGTACGCCTTTTCTGGGTATATCGAGAATCGCAGTGTGTTGGGTGTGATGTCAAGACGGAAGTATCACTCCAGTCATATGGAGATGATGATCACGCAGGGATACAAAACTGGTTCTCTAAAGAGTTGCAACCATCGTGATAATATGACTTGGTCATGATTATCCGATAATAAAGAGACTAGTTGCTTGTGATCCGATATATGATTCGTACGGGACAAACCTTTACCAGCCCCAGGCCTCGCATGTGATCATCCGATACTGGATCGAAATACGCAATACTACATATATTACGCCTGATACAGATCCTATATTCCTGTAAGGATATTTCTGTAAAATTGGCTAGGCATGGCGCTTTGCTAGAAGCCAACCATGTCTTGTAAATCGGCAAGACGGAGTACTTGGTACGTACGTGTTCGGATAGTTCGACGGCCGAATTTACTTCCAACATATCCGAAGATCTCTTGGGTCGCTTCTCGAAGATTCACCGATGACGTATGACTCGCACTTTTAATTAATCTGGGATTAATAAGATGAGAGAGAAAATTAATCTGGGATTAATTACGGAGATATTTTAACTGGGATAAAATATCATTTAAAGAGAGAGAACGATTAATTTGGAATTAATCGGTAAATTAATATATTCGATATATTAAACGAAATTGGATTTCGACGCGAAATTAAAATTAGATTTTAATTCAGGCGAACGAGTTAATTTAGAATTAATTCGTAAGCGACGTGAATAGTAATTATGCTAGGCATGATTATTTAATTAAATTAGATTTAATTACGAAGCAACAGAAAATTCGTTAATTTGGAATTAGTGAACCCGAGCCCGGGATTGTTTGCGAGCGCATTCACATTTCGAATTCGAGTTCGGCACGTAAGTCAAATCAAACGTCAAATCGCTAGTCGCATCAAGCGTCAAATCAAATGTCACTTTGAGTGATGTGACACTTGATTGTTTGAAAGATGTGACATGATGGAAGTTGTTGAAAAGCTTTTGAAAGCTTGAATGACTAATATCATTATTTTATGTGTTTGGTATATGGCTTGACTTTTTGAAAAGCAAAAAGTGGTGTATATGATTTTAGAAATCTATTACCAAAAGATAACAACCTAATACATATTTTTTTCTCTTCTCTCTCCCTTCTCCTTCACGCCCTTGGGGCTGCCATTTTCTCTCCTCTGGTTTGCTCACTGCCGTGAGCTATGGGAAGCAAAATGTTTGATTTTGTGGAAAAAATCAAGAGAGCTAGCACTCCGAGAGACATGCGAAGGTGATAGGGAAGTCCACTCATGAGCTTGGAACCATTTAACGAAGTTGGAGCTTGGATTCTAGAAGATTGAAGCCGAAAATGGGGACTCCAAAACAGCCACTGTCGTGACCATGACAGTGAGCAGAATTCGATTTTTGTTCGTTGTCGCGTCGCTCAACCAATCGATTTGAGTATTCCGCAACTGCCTTGTTGTATTCGCACATGTGTTTTATGCTTTGTATTCGATCCTTGAGACCGTAGAACTCCAACATGGACACCGATTTGGTTCAGCTTAATATATCATCTACGGCAACGAGAGTGCAACTTCAGGTTTTTAGTGGAATAACCCAGAGTTAATAATTTGAAATATTTAATTAAAAGCTTAATTAATATTTCGAGATTATTGGAGATCGGAACCGTAAGTCCATTTGGTCCCCGTGCTAGCTCAATTTACTATACCGGATTTAGTATAATTGGATAGTCCAATTATATACTCACATATGTATAAATATTATTAATATGATTAATAATATTATTTGTCACACTTGAAACTATATATTAAAAGTTAATTTATGGTATTAATAATTATATGATAATTATTAAATACAAAATATTAAATTATATATATGATATAATTTAATAAGGTTAAAATTATAATTTCCTAATTAAAGGGTTTTGGAAACACTTGATTTAATTTTGGAAGTTACAAATCTATAATGGTATTAATCTTTTTGATTTTATAACATCTTTGACTTTATGGAAAGTTAATATCAAATGTTACAAAATTAATAGAAGAATATATGCCATTGCCGAAAATTTGATAACGATAAGGGAAAAGATTTGTTTGTTTTGGAAACAAATAATCCTTGGCATTAATTTGGAAGTTATGACTTTCAAAATTGGTTAATTGCTTATTTAATTTTGTAACATCTTTTTAATAATGGTAATTGAAAATTTGATGTTACAAAAATTAAATAATTCCTTGTCATGGTCGAATTTTAGTAAATAGGGAGGGGAGTGGTTTTTTTGTTTTTGGAAACAATTTGACCTAAGTATATAAAGAAAATTTGATTTTATTTTTACAATCTCTTAATTGCAATCCTCGCCACCTTATCCTTCTTCACCATTCTCTCAAAAGTTGAGAAACTCCATTGAAGAACAAAAGAAGAAAAATAAAATATTTTTGTGTGACATAATCTCTAAATAGTTTAGGGGTTTATTTTGTGAGTGTAGCCCACACTACTTTCCGTTCGTAATGAGATATAGCTCGGAAGACTTTGTGGTGTTGAACAAAAACTCATTCTCTTCATCTCACATTGACTCACGGTAGTGAGCATAATTTTTGCTCACTCTCGCCACTTGCATGTGTAGTTCGGGGCACAGTTTGTTTTCGTTTTAATTCAGAATTTTGGGAACACCTGGGGAAATTTTTGGGGCTGTGTTGGGACTGATTTTTGAGTGAAAAATCAGACCTGAAATATCCTTGCTGGTTACACAAATTTGGGGTTGATTTGGGTGCAGTTCGGGTGTGTAACGGGTACAAAACAATCCGTTATTTCACTACAGTTTGGGGGGGTGTTGGGGGACTGTTTCGGGGGTATTCCGGGGCTGAAACCTTGTCCGAAACAGAAGTAAAATTTCAGTATACCTGCTAGTCAGATTTTGCTTCTTAAAAGGAAGGGCAGAAAAATTTTTGAACTCCGATCCGTGAGCCTAAGTCGCTTCCGCTGCGCGAGGAAAACGTTTCCTACACCATCTTGACAACACACCCAATACACTACGATTCTCATTATACCCAGAAAATGCATACACAGAACCTGTTAAAGCCCTGGACGATCAAAACCAAAGTATACCGATTGTCGCAAGTATTAGCGATGCAAGTCTCAGGTTAAAACCAAATACACCTACCCTGATTCGGATTCCCATAGACACATAGTAATACTACCAATTGGATTCCATCGGTAAACAAAACCTCATATTACATTTGCATAAGTATCCAATACTTAAATATATAAGAACTATGTTGGTACGCTTCATAACGCGCACAAGTGCAATACTAGTCTATTCCATATTATCGATGTCCAGTCTCGATAATACTACGACTAGGGATATTTAATGATTAAACCTTACGTGGATTAATACTGTCTCATATATTATTAATCCGGTACTAATCATATGGACTTTTATCATTTATATATATCCCGATAATCCAATTACAAATGATAAAAGAGCAATTTCCTGTGTCACATAGTTAATTTGTACAACAACACCATGTTCTGTACAAATAGTGATGCTATGGGTCATAATTGTCCAACAAAAGAACCATGCGTTTATAAGGAATTTAGTGGGAGTATGATAGTTTTCTTAGTCTTGTATGTAGATGACATCCTTATCATAGGAAATGATATAGGGATGATGCAATGTGTGAAAGCCTACTTTTGCAAGAACTTCTCCATGAAATATGGGGTGAAACTTCCTATATACTATGTATAAGGCTCTATCGAGATAGAGTTACGAAACTTATAGGGCTGTCACAATCGACGTACATAGATAAGATTTTAGAAAGGTACAGTTTCACCAACTGCAAGGCAGAAAATGTACCTTTTCGATACTACATACATCTTTTGATGAAAATGACACCTCAAACAGAGGAAGAGAGAGTTAGGATGTCTAACTTGCCATATGATTCTTGTATTGGAAGCACAATGTATGATATGTTATGTATTAGACCTGACATCAGTTTTGGCGTCAGTGTGACCAGTCGATATCAATCTTCCGTGTAATGATCATTGGACAACCGTGAAACATATCCTAAAATATCTTAAAGGTACTAGGGATAAGTTTCTGATATATGGAGAAAGTAAGCTACAAGTTAATGGTTATACAGACTCCGACTTCTAAGGAGATCCAAAAGATAGAAAATCTACATCAGGATAAATATTTACGCTTAACAGTGGTGCGATTAGTTGGCGTTGTACAAAGCAAGGATCAATAGCTGATTCCACCACTAAGGTAGAATTTATAGCGGCTTCAGAAGCTGCTAAAGAAGCTATTTGGATTCAAAATTTTATAACAGAACTTGGCGTTGTGCCTAGTATTGTGGATTCGATCCCATTGCACTGTGATAATAACAGAGCCATGGCCTAGGCTAAGGAGCCGAGGGTGCATTCCAAGTCTAACCATATGGAAAGGAAATATCGTATAACTGGGGAGATCATTGAACGAAAAGACATAGTGGTCTTGAAGGTTCAAGGAAAAGGAAACATAACAGACCCGCTTACAAAGGCCTTAACTCCTAAGTTATTCGATAAACATATGGAGGAGATGAGACTATGGTACCATCCAGATTGGCGCTAAGCAAGTGGGAGTTTCATGGAGTTGGTGCTTGGAGTGCCAATCCGATTTTTTACATTTTATTATTTATTAATAAAATAATTATATTTTTCATTTCATACCTTATTAATGGTATTTTCATTATGCGTATTTTATTTGATGTATAGATATGCTAAGAATGACATCGATCTTAGAATAGTTTTGACACTATGTGTAAATTATTCTCAAAGTAAATATTCATAGTCGTTGGTGTTGGAATACGGTCGAATTTCTATAACTTAGAAAACTAACACATGTCATATATTGGAATGGGAGATCCAATGGTTTAACGCGATGTACCATGAGTTTTGGAAACTCTTATAGACATGTGGATATTCGTTGGAGCGAATACTAAATGACTCATAAGTGATTCCTAATAGTTAGAAGTACACGCCACCATAAATAGGAAACTCCTCGATTCGAGTAGCATATGTAATCTTTTGACTATTGGATAACATTGATTTTATATGAGATCCTCTACACTTAGATGCCATGTATGTCAAAAAGATTTCATCGTCTGGCCTCTAAATGATCATTGGGTGTGGACCGATGCACTCAGTAATCAAGTGCGATGCAAAATATGATCCATCGGCCCATCTGTGTACCATAAGGGGTTTAGGTATCCATGTGATTAAAGTGACGATTCTTAAATATTTGGCCAAAGTCGATCACCTAGGGTGGATTGCATCAGTTATAAAGAATCGTGGACATGTCGACATGAGATGTACATCTCGGAAACTTGACGGTATATTCTATGTTTCCTAAGCATAACTCGGATAGCCTACGACAGAGGGATTGTTAAACATATGTGATGACCTGGACTTGTATAGTTCATAAAGGTCATTTGTATTCTTCGTGAATTCGGAGATAGCCGAATTGCGTACATATTAGAGAGGCTTTATGACGAACGTGTCTGAACTTAGAGAGTCCAAATATGAAGTGTACTCATTGAGCACTAGGGTAGCTCATTATTTTTTGTAAAATATAATATTCGATATTATAATTATCAACCAAGATAATCAAGTGTTATTGGATAACATTAATTATTTACTTTGACCTAATTGGATTAATTCAATAATTATACAAGGGCTTAATTGTAAAATCATAATCATCTTTATTATTTGAGGATATTATGGTAATTGTTAGTATGTAAAAATATGTGGTTTTGGCTTGATTTAATTTGATTAAATCAAGTTTAAAAAAATATAACTGCTCCATTTCCTAATCCTTGGCTTGGTTTAATTGGATTAAATCTAAGTGGGAGACAATGGAGATTAGTTGCACCTAATTATACATATTGCATCAAGCTTACTAGGTAATGTTTAATCTTCTCCTAAGCTATGTTTATTTGTGTATTAGATGCATGATCACTTACTTAATGTTGAATAAGGATAATCAATTGTGTTAGGATACTTTAGAAGTATAAACACAACATGCGTGTAATTAGGTAAAAAATGTTCATATTGGACACAGAATAATTAATTAAGTTTGGAACTCTGGATTAATGCTTAGAGCTATGGCTATCATTGTAGAATCACTTTACCACCTTTGGGTGACCTAGAATTGTTCACGAGACACTTCTTATTGGGATTCTAATTTGGTTTATGTAATGGATTAAAAATTTACGTAAATACGTATTCAGAATAAATTTATATTTTTGTAAAAATATTTGATATTTTGAAAACTTTATTTTTATTCTATAACATGTGTTTATGTTGGTTTTGAAATTAAAAATTAATTTTTGGTGTTTTGAAATGTTTAGGAAAGACCGGAAGCATTAGAGTAATAGACCCTAATTGCATCAGCTCTCTGGAATCCAGAGAGCTGAGCAATTTGAAAAACAAAAAAAAAAAAATTAGAAGCACACCTGGGCGCCATAGTACATACGCACACTGAACCACGTGCAGTGTAGCGCGAGTGTTTTACGCACGCACCGATTTTATTTTCGCTCATTTTGGAGCTTTCGGAGTCCCGATTTTTTCCTATATACTCGTAATGGAATATAATATTTTATTAAATGATTTAAAATTACACACATACTTGATATCCATGGGTTAGACCCATTTTCACTGCCCGGGACACTGGTCCGACCCTAGGGGTTCCACAATTGCCCGAAAAATTTCCCTATAAATTAAGTCCAATTTCTTTTTTTGATTTCCATGCTTCCCTTAGGTTTCTATAATGAATTAAGGATTACAACTTGTTTGTATTTATTTTTTTGTATTTTAATTACGTATTTTTATTTTTAGTAATAACAGTTTCAGTGTTTTTACTTTCTTTTATGTTTTGTAGTTAAATTTCCCCTGGGGTAAGGATGATGTTTTTATTATTTTCGTTTAATTAATATGCCTTAATTATAATACGGAAATTATAATTTAAACTAAAAATTATACTGCCTTAATGGCTGGTTATATTTGTTTGACATAATGTGACATCATCTATATGGCAGTCTTTAGGTAACAAATGATTACCACCTATATAGCTGGCTTATGGACAAAGAATAACACCGCCTTTACCGGTCGGTTGGACATAATTGAGAATCTGACTTAATAAGGATATCGCCTATATTGACAATTGTTTGAATTTTTCGAGTCATAAGACGCATCAACCTTTAGGCGTGGTCTTATAACTTAGTGGCAAAGATTGGGAGTCCACAAGGACTAGCATAAGGTGTGGCATATTTGATTGCCCAACCCAATGATCAAGGAATTGTGATTTATATCATAAATTAGTTGGGAAACTACCTAATTATTATATTTTATAATGATCGGCCCTAGTCAGAGTTATGAAATGATGATAATGGGATCGTTGCTCATAAAAAATCCATCATATTGGGGTTGATGCGATTTTCTTAGAATTTAAAACAATTGAGTATGAGCAACTTCATAATATTAAAAGCCCATGTTATTATAAAACATTAATGAAAACATATTCCAAATTTTAACACACTCTCTTAATATGTAGGTGAAAATATTTCACAAACATTCAAATGGCACACAGAGTATCACTTCGTTTCATCCTTGATGAGCATAAGCTCAAACAGGACAACTACAATGACTGGTTTATAAACGTTAAAATTGTCTTACGACAAGAAAAGATTTTCTATGTTCTTGAAAGACCATTTCCCCATGAACCCGCAGAAGATGCTTACCAAAATACATTCAATGGTTGGAAGAAACACGTCGATGATGATGAGCAAACGATTTGCATAATGCTTGGCTCTATGTCGGACGAACTTCAGAAAGCTCACGAAGATATGGATGCTCAAACCATCATCTTTCACTTGAAGGAGTTGTATGCAACTTCCATTCATACCATGAGATTCCAAGTGTCATATGCCTTATTCCAAACAAGGTATAAGGAAGGTTTTGTTAGTGGACATGTGCTTAAGATGATTGGCCACATTAAAAAATTAGCCAATCTCGGGTTCATCTTAGATAATGACATATGTCAGGATCTAATTCTTCAGTCCTTACCAAAAGAATTCTCTAACTTTATTATGTAGTTTCATCTATTTGATAAAGAAGCTACTTTAGCAGAATTGTACAATCTGATAAAGCAAGCAGAGTATGACTTAAAACCGGAGCTTAAATCTTCCGTCATGCTTACAGGTACGGACCTGAAGCCACGAGGCCCAAAGAAAAATAAAGGCAAGGCCAAGGCTACAGATCACCTAAAGCCCAATGGTAAGGTGGAGAAGAAAAAGGGAAAGGGGAAATATTTCTTTGAAGGAAAGAAGGGTCATTGGAAGAAAGACTGTAGATCCTTGAAAGCCAAGGAAGCTATGGAAGCCCAAGAGGCCAAGAAGCCCAATGCTTCAGGTATGTTGTATACGATTGAACTATATTCTCAAAACTCTGAACCTTCTACTTGGGTGCTTGACACCGGTTGTGGACTCGTTTGTGTAACAATGTGCAAGGCCTGAGAAATAGTAGGAGACTCCGTCATGGGGAGGTTGACTTACGCATGGGTAATGGAGCAAAACTGGATGCATTGTGCGTGGGGACTTATTCATTAGTTTTACTGAATGGTTTGGTTTTAGACTTAGAAGATTGTGTCTATGTACATTCTCTAGTAAATAACATCATTTCAATTTTTTCTTTATGTAATAAAGACTTTTCATGTCTAATAAGTTGTAATGAATGTTCTATTTATTTCAACGAAATAAAATATGGAGATGGTATTTTGAATAATGGTATCTATGTCTTACAAACTAACAAAGAATGTTCAACCTCTAATATATACAACATTAACTCGAATAATCTCAATGAATCATTTCTATGGCACAGTCGCTTAGGTCATATCAATGAAACAAGATTAACTAAGCTACATAAGGATGGGTATTTCAGACCCTTCAAATATGAACCTTATGGAACATATGAGTCTTGTTTACTTGGTAAAATGACCAAATTACCCTTCAAAGGTAAATGACAGCGTGTCATGGAGACATTAGAACTCATACACTCTGATGTATGCGGACCAACGTCAGTCACCGCTAGAGGCGGATTCTCATACTTCATTACCTTTATCGATGATCACTCACGATATAGGTATGTGTACCTTATGCGGTATGACAGAGGTGGTGAATACTTAAGCAACGAATTTCAAGATTACTTGAGAGAAAATGGCATTATTTCCCAGTAGACTTCTATGGGAACTCCACAATATAATGGCGTCTCCAAAAAGGAGAAATCGAACATTATTAGATATGGTTCG
This sequence comes from Zanthoxylum bungeanum, assembly GCA_019454045.1. Taxonomy (NCBI): domain Eukaryota; kingdom Viridiplantae; phylum Streptophyta; class Magnoliopsida; order Sapindales; family Rutaceae; genus Zanthoxylum; species Zanthoxylum bungeanum. The sequence goes on from SKCR01025753.1 coordinate 11,813, forward strand.
ATCAATGATGTCTGGCATAGATCTACCTCTTTCATTTTCGGGCCTTGCTTTAGAAACTGCAACACTACTACTAAACCAAGTTCCTTCCAAGACTGTTAGTCAAACACCACGTGAGTTATGGTCAGGGAAATGTCCTAGTCTTAGTTATCTAAGAGTTTGGGGATGTGACGCATATGTCAAGCGCACACAAACTAATAAATTAGATGATAGGGTAGTGAAATGTATATTTGTAGGATATGCCTTGAATTCAAAAGCATACGTGTTTTACGTCCTAAATGAACAAAAAACATTTGTCTCACGAAATGCTAAATTTCTAGAGAATGAATTCCTTCTCAAGAAATATAGTGGGAGTATACTTGACCTCGATGAGGTACGAGAAGAACAAACTAACATAGAACTAAACCCCAGGCCCCTCAAAAGGGCAGCGACGGAACAACCACAAGGTTATGAACTTAGAAGGTCTGGTAAGGAAAGACATGAGCCTGAAAGATATGGTTTCAATATTGATGAGGAACATGATCAGGTCATTGATAATGATGATCCCACTAATTATGACGAAGCAATACAGGACATTGATTCGGTCAAGTGGCTTAAGGCCATGAAATTTGAAATAGACTCTATGTATCAGAATCAAGTCTGGGACTTGATAGATGCACCTGAAGGGATAAAACCCATAGGCTGCAAGTGGATTTACAAGCGTAAAACTGATGTAGAAGGCAACATCCAAACCTATAAGGCTAGGTTGGTGGCAAATGATTATAGACAAATCCAAGGAATTGACTATGGGGAAATCTTCTCGCATGTTGCAATGATAAAGTCCATCCGAATTTTACTGGCACTAGCTGCACACTTTGATTATGAGATTTGGCAGATGGATGTCAAAATAGCTTTCCTTCATGGGAACCTCGTAGAGGAAGTCTATATGACCCAACCTGAGGGGTTTGCATCTAAGGATGATCATAATAAAATATGTAAGCTTAAAAGATCCATTTATGGACTCAAGCAAGCCTCCAGAAGTTGGAATATACAATTTGATGAGACAATCAAAGAATTTGACTTCATCAAAAATGTATACGAGCCTTGTGCTTACAGGAAAAGTAGTGGGAGTGTTGTTGTATTTCTTGTATTATATTTCGATGACATATTAATCATCAGGAATGATATTCCTATAATGCAAGCCACCAAGCAATGGTTATCTTAGAATTTCTCCAAGAAAGATTTGGGAGAAGCAACCTACATCGTCGGTATTAAGATCTACCGTGATAGATCTAAGAGTTGTTAGGACTTTCTCAATCTACTTACATAGATAAAGTTTTGAAAAGATTCAAAATCCAAGATTCCAAAAGTGGTAATTTACCTACTTGTCATGGAATCAAATTATCTACGGATCAATGCCCATATACTCCTTCAGATAGATAGCGTATGAGTATGATCCCTTATGATTCAACAATAGGATCGATCATGTACGCCATGCTATGTACAAGACCTGATGTCTCTTATGCTCTTAGCATAACGAGCAAGTATCAGGCAAATCCTGGTGAACAACACTGGGCAGCTGTCAAAACAATCCTCAAGTATCTAAGAAGAATTAAGGATGTGTTTTTGACATACAGAAACTGTTCTGAGATGAAAGTCATCGGTTACTGTGATGCGAGCTTTTAGACCAATAGGGATGACAGCAGATCACAAACAGGATATCTGTTTACTTTGAATGGTGGTGTTGTCAGTTGGAAAAGCTTAAAGCAGTAAACAACAGCGGACTCCGCCACTAAAGCCGAGTATATTGCAGCATCTGAGGCAGCTGAAGAAGCAGTCTAGATAAAAAAGTTCATCACGAAAATGGAAGTGCTTCCTGCGATAAAGAATGGTATCACGATGTGCTGTGACAATCAATCAAAGGAACCAAGGTCCCACTAGAAATCCAAGCATGTACTCAGGCGATTTCATCTCATCAGAGAGATTATTGAGAGCAAAGAAGTTATTATAGAGAAAATACCCACAGAAGATAATCTTGTAGATTCTCTGACTAAATGGCTGACTCAACAAAAGAATGATAGGCACACCCGAGAGTATGGTGTCCAGATTCATACTAGTTGGCTATAGTACAAGTGGGAGATTGTTAAGGATATGCCCTATACCCAACTTGTGGATGGGCTATATGTACATGTATTTGTAATATTTTTATTAATTAATAAAATGGCAATCTTTATTACACGTGTCTTACATAACTTATATGAATCATCAACACTGTAATAAAGCCCTTAGAGAAATAAGATGATAGCTTCCACGCCTTATGAGAATCATTACTCTTAAATATTCATAGTCATAGAATTGTGAAAAATCTGGGCATCCACAAAGCGGAGAGACTAGCATGATGATATGATACAGCCTTAAGTGGGGTTGCCGATCTCATAGGCTAATAGCGGAGATTCGTCCGCTTGGTGTATCACATATATGCATGAGTTGCTCGTGTCCATCGAACTGACCGTCGAAAGTTTTTATATGGAGTGTTTATCCCATGTGTCTGTGAGAACTTTCATGTATCGATTATATGACTAGTCCTTAGACTTGAGATCTTTATAATATTATGTCTGGATCAAATAACTTTGACATTGTCCTTCCCCAATTCAAAAGATCCGGTTATAAGGGTATGATTGGGTCATTTGTTGAAACACATGAAGTTTGTAAAGATACAAGATAGAATCGCCACTCTCTCGGATAATATTTTCTTATAAGAGTGGTATTTCAGTTCACGGGTTGATATGTGTGATCAGTGCTTTAGACTGTGGCCACAGTGGAAAAATCATGTGAGATTCTTGGTTAGCATGATTTATGACACTATCAACATCATACCTTTGACCATATGGGTAGACACTTTCCATACCCTAGGTCAATAGGTGGGGATACAGTGAGGCGAGGGACCGTATCATATGTAAATCGCATATAAAATGGGTATATATATCTTTCCTTCTTATTTGGGGGCCTTGGCATTTTGCTAGATGTCAACCTTGGTCATTGAAATTAAACGACCATTTGATCGGAGGATAATTTATGTTCGATTAAATTATCACGATTCATTTCATGTCCAACTTGAGGGGAACCCAAAAGGTCACATACAACAAAGTCGAAATCAATGGTTAACAATGCACAGTACATATTTAACAGCATATATGGTTGCTGTAGGAATTGTTCATAAATGGTTCAATGTGTTTAATTATTGAACAAATCATTTATGAGGTTCCATAGGGGCACTTTGGGAATTGGAATAAATAAATAAAATATTATTCACGTGAATAGTACCTAGTGAATACTAATTTTTTTTTTAAATTTTTTCTTATTTGTTTTGAATTCCAATTCGGCCCAAACTCTTATTAGGATTTTATAATCTCATTAAACTACTATATTAAGATCCAATGGCTAAGATTAAATTGGCTTTTATCTCACACCGGATTCTTAATTAATTTTGTTGTCTTTGGAGCACTATATAAACCCAAAGAATTCTTTACAAATCTTTACACCAAACCTTTCATATCTTGGGTTTATATAAGTGAGTAACTCTAAAGTTTAAGAGTAAGCCACTGATTTTGAGGATCCTTAAGTCTAATTGACTAGAGCAACCTCAAGTTCAAAGTTTTGAGGTATTTGCCTGGGCTAGCACCAAGGGCAAAATACCCGTGCACTTAAGGCGTAGTCTTGCTGTAGAGTTTTGGCTTTGGTGTGTGCATCTTTGAAGGCCACACACTTGGGTGGCCCTTTGGAACGTGGAAGAGCTTGCTGAGTTCGGGAAAAGCTTGTAGATTGGAGGGAGGACTGGAGGAGTCCACGGTTCAAGCAAGTCTTTTTCTTTCTTTATTTTAATTAAAGTTCGTATGATAGTTAGCATGTTTAGGTTTATGTTCTTTGCATGTTTTTATGAATTTTATGCTTAGAATATATAGTAACATGCCTAGGCAATCAAAACAAATGGGTCTTGGGCAAAGGGAAAGTGGCATCATAATTTTTTTCCACTGCACACTCACGGTCGCTTTCCAACAACATTCACTACCAGCAGGTCCCATCACAACTTGGAACACTCTATCCGCCAAATTCCTTACAAAGTACTTTCCTCCAGCCAGAACTGCAAAGCTGAGGAATGACATCACATCCTCTGTTTAAATTGACTCAGAATCCCTCTGCGAACTTACGACAAAGTTACAAAGAATTACTTCGGAAATGTCCCACCATGAGGTGTAAAGTGGTTAAAGTCCAAACCTTCTATAATAGACTTTCTGGAATAATGAAAACCACAATAGATGTTGTTGATAGAGGAACTTTAATGGCAAAAGGGGAAGATCATGCTTGGACTTAATAGAAGAAATGGTTGTAGCCAACAAAAAAGAGCATGATTCCAGGAATTGATGGAATCTATGAAGTTGGAGCCAACACAATAGTGAATGCCAAGCTGGATTAGATATGCAAATTCATGGAAACTATTAGCATGTAAGGTAATGCGAGATCCACAAGTTCACCATATGGAGAACACCAGAGGCAAACCAATATAATGAGATGATGAATTATGTCAATAATTTCAACAGACATGAGAACAATCCATATCCAACACCTACAACCCAAGGTGGAGGAATCATCCTAATTTTTCATGGAGTAATAATTCAGGGCAAGGTGTTGGAGTTCAATCAAGTCCACAAGATCACAAACATGCATAAAAACGAGTGAATACACAAAGGAGTAAGGCGGAATTCATACTCACATTGATGGTTTTTGATGAATGAAGAACAAGATGCTTTTTGAGCTCCCTCCAAGCTCGGCAATGGCATCCTTGACAGTGGGGTGCTCGGTTTTGGACTTCTTTGCATCTCCAAAAATCTGCCATGAGTGTCTCCATGGAAGCTCAAAGCTTCAAGCTCCAAAAAATCCAAGCACATGAATTCGTTCCCTATCACCTAAGTATGCTCAAGGTGTGCTAGCACTTGATTTTTGCCACAAAAATCATTATCTTGCTTCTCCATCCATTTCGGCAGAAAACAGAACAAGAAGGAGAAGAAAAAACGGTCCAAGACCGAGAGAGAAGATAGAAGGTTTTTGGCTCCATTTTGTGTGAAACCGTAAGACCAAAAGAAAGTGAGAGAGTGTCACATGAATCTAGTCTCAAATTAGGCCAAAAACGTGAACAAGCAAGAGTCACGTGAATGGCACAAAGATTTGCCAAAAACCGTTGACTACACATGGTCCAAGAGAGAGAAAATGATTTTTATATACATATATCTTTATTCCATTTACCAAGTAAATGAATAAAAATATATACACAAGTCCTATCAACTTTCAACAATCACCTTTCTTTATTCACATCATGTCACTTTAAATAGTGACAACATGTCATATCACATCACTCAAAGTGACAATTGATTTGACGCATGATGTGACAAACGATTTGACGCTTGATGTGACTCGCGTGCCGCGTTCGAATTCGAAATGCGAACGCGCTCGCAATCACTCTCGGGCTCGGGTTCGCTAATTCCAAATTAACGAATTTTCCGTCGCGTCGTAATTAAATGATTACGCCTAGCGAATTCACTATTCACGTCGCTAACGAATTAATTCTAAATTAATTCGTTCGCCCGAATTAAAATCTAATTTTAATTCCGCGTCGAAATCCAATTTCGATTAATATATCGAATATATTAATTTTATCGATTAATTCCAAATTAATCGTTCTCTCTCTTTAACGAATATTTTATCCGAGATAAAATATCTCCGCAATTAATCCAGATTAATTTTCTCTCTCATCGAATTAATCCCAGATTAATTCTATCTCTCTCTTCTAATTAATCCCAGATTAATCAAAGTGCGAGTCATACGTCATCGGTGAATCTTCAGGAAGCGACCCATGAGATCTCCGGATATGTTGGCAGTAAATACGATCGTCGGACTGTCCGAACACGTAAGTACCTCGTACTACGTTTATATCGATTTACAAGACAAGGTTGGCTTCTAGCAAAGCGCCATGCCTACCCAATTCTCCAGAAATATTCTTACAGGAATATATAGATCTGTATCAAGCGTAGTATACCGTAGTATTGTGTATATCGGCCCAGTATCGGATAATCACGTGCTAGGGCTGGGGCTGGATAAGTGTCTGCCCCGTCCGAAACACATGTCGGATGTCTGGTAACATAGTCTCTATAATCGGATATACATGACCTGGTCACAATATCCCGATTGGTTGCGCAACACTCAAGAGCACTAGTACCGTATCCTGCGTGACATCAACTCCAATATGACTGAAGTGACACTTCCGTCTCGACATCACACCCAATACACTACGACTCTCTGATAAACCAGAAGCGGTGTACACAGAACCGGTTAAAGCCCTGTACCACCAAGACCAGAGTCTACCGATTATCGCAAGTATTAGCGATGCAAGTCTCAGGTTAAGACTACACACCTACCTCGATTTCGGCCTCCCATAGACACATAGTCATAATACCAATGGGATTCCGAGGGGTCTATCCAGAGCGAAGCTGTTTCCCGTACCATCGGTGAAACACAACCTCCTATCGCACTTGCATAAGTATCCAATACTTATATATATGAGAACTATGCCGTTGTGCCCTCACAACGCGCACAAGTGCAATACTAGCCTATTCCGCATTATCGATGTCCAGTCTCGATAATACTTCGGCTAGGGATATTTAATGATTAATCCTTCGGGGATTGATACTGTCTCATATCATCTCAATCCAGGAACTAATCATATGGACCTCTCTTCATTTATACATCTATGGTGATCTAATCACAAATGATGAGAGTGCAATTTCCTTGTCACATAGTTAATTTGTACAACAACACCGTGATCTGTACAAATAGTGACGCTATGGGTCATATTATCCAACAATCTCCCACTTGGCACATAGCCAGTCACTCGAGTGTCTAACACCCGAACTATGTACAATTCGCTCAAATTGCTGAGGAAAGGTTTTCGTCAGCGGATTTGCTTAATTATCGTCTGACGCGATTTACACGATCATCACATCGCCACGATGTATGATCCGAACGAATCAGATGATATAGAAGTATATATCTGGATCGTCGATGAGACCTTTAATTCTTAGCTTGTGCTGACGCCTAGCTCAGCTGCTAACAGAACTATATCTAATCTAATTAGATTTATTATCGATCCAAATGGCTTCTATTGCTGCCTCAGCTGCAGCAATAATCCGCAATTTTGTTAATTCGGCAACAGTTATCTTGCTCGGAAGATTTCCAGCTCACTGTCCCAGTGTTCAAACTTTATAGTACCGCAGTATTTACCGGTTTGGAAACTTGCAGCAGTGATCCCAGTCACTTCAAGTTCTCCATCTCCATAGTTTAAGACAACATCTTTAGTTCTCTCAGATACTAACAGATGTTCTTAATCTTCAATCCAGTGACTATCACTTGGATTGACCCGATTGTGACTCCATATGCTCAAAGCGTATGAGACACCAATACAAGTACATTTTAAATGTACAATTTTCAGAGAGTGTTACCAACTCCAAATCTAGCCCAGTATATCTTTATTCCTTGAATAAAGGTTGTTACTCCCAGAATTCTACGGAGAATTTCTTATGAAAGCCAAGCTTTCACCGAGTGTTTTATGGGAATTTCATTGTCAGTGCCCTCTCCCACTAACCTCCTTATATACACACAAGAATTATTTCGTTTTGAGTCAAATCATAAACTATTTTGATTATTTCAAAACGTCAGTTCCAAGAACCTTATGCTTGCTTCAATCCAAACATATTGATATACATGGAATCCATTTCGGACTCATGACACTTTGTCATAATAGGGAGTCGATACCTCGTATCACTTCCTTTGTTCTTGTGTATTCGAAGATTAATGGTATAGTTTCATCCTTGATGAACTATATATGTTCCATTAAGATTCAGTGCCTAGAACAGTATTACTACGATTTTACTCGATTTATCGAGTTATACTATCCTCCCACTTACCACTGCATATCGGTATTCCTCTTAGGAAAACCGCATGGAGAGCAACAATCTAATTGTTCTCTAGTGAGTGTTAAGTACAATACTTATGGTATCCCTAGGATGACCTACAATTGGCACTTATCCATATTTGGGTTTAGTTCGGTATCATCCAAACGTATGCCAAGCATGCCCAAATAGTCAGGAATGAGAAACCCGGTTTCTTTCCCGTTCATATCTATATGATATCTGTCAAACAGATTATATGGAACCTTATTCTAAATAAGTTTTGCACTGTTATACATATCATATTGAAGGAAATGGTAGCTAAAGCGACTCGTGATTAACCTTATTATGTCTAACAAAATTCGGTTAATCCTGTTCGGACACACCGTCAAAATGACGTGTTCCAAGAGGAGTCCTCATTGAAAGAATACTATACTCTTTCAAGTATACAAGACTTACTGCTAAAGTATTTTCCATTACGGTCTTACCGTGGCGGAATAATGCTATAGCCGATCTGTTTGTGTATTTCGTGTCGAAACTTTAAAGTTTCTGATTTGTGTTCTTCAAAAGAAACACATAACCATAACGTGATGCCACATCCGTTAAGGTCACGAAATATTCATGTTCACATCTAGCCTAGCTCGATATGGGCCCACTAATTTCACCATGAATAGGGCTAACAGATCGGTGGCACTTACACTATTACCAAGTAAATAGTATTTTAGGTACTTTACCTAATAAAATAGATTCGCAGACCTTATTTGAATAGTCAAATCAGTCCTAGTATCCACTCTTCAAAAGTGTGGATATACGAGTCTCGTTAAATTGTGTCCTAGACAACAATGCCACGAATAAGTCTCTATTGATCAAATCAATTTAAGCTATTTATTTGTCAATTTATATGTTTGAGATTTTAATTATATATTCAAAATATAAATTCTGTTATTCACATCTAATGTGTTTATCTCAGTCATCTTTATATAATAAAACACTCAGTGTTCTATAATATAAAGGTTTTATCCGCAACGGATTAAACACTGATAAAGAGATAATGTCTCTAGTCAAACTAGTTACATTATAACAGTTCCTAATTCAAGCATATACCCGAAGGGTAGTTCCTAAACTTAGGTATCTACGGTCGAAACAGCGACTTTCGTCCCGTTTCCGATTCGCAGAGCAATCTCAGCTTGAAGTCAGTATCCTGCTCAAAGCAGATTCTGAATATCAATACATATATTTTATGTACCACACTAAGTATTTAAAATCTAATTTCAATACTAGCTGTGAACATAACTAAGACAAACATTTTTAAAGTTAGAGCCTCGCCCTTTCTTTAATTCCTTCGTGTCTTCCATATCCAAATGGTAGTCACTTTGGGATATGTCAATTATCCTTTTCAATATTTTAGGAACCTTAGGCCAAGCCTTGGGTTTTTAGAATATTGAAAGGAATGTGCACCTCGTGCTACATGCCCAATTGCAAACTTTGACTTTACATGAATAGCCAATTAATTCTCTAAGAATTATAAATTGCAATTTTAATACTTCTTAAATCCAAAATTAGATTTATGACAAGTATATTAAATTAAGCATTAAAGTCATCATAACAAAAATCTTCCAAAGATTTTATGCTCTACTTATCTTGCTTAATTTTGGGCTTAAGGTATAATAAGTTATTTTATCAAATAAAGTAACTTATTATTTATTCCCAATTTGAAAATTAAATCATTTAAAATATTTTAATCCCAGATTATATTTTAAATATCCAACTTTTCAATTTTATCTTGATTACAATAGTCCAACTATTTAATCAACGATTAGTGGTACTTTATATATTATAATGATTATAATAGTCCAACTATATAATCAAATATAATCCAAATTAATTAACCTCAATTACATTGATTACTATAATCCAATTATAAAATCAACTGTAAACTGAAATTAATTAATTCAAATATATTGATTAATATAATCCAATTATATATAATCAAGTATAATACAGTCCAACTGTTTATTCAAACAACAATTTAAATATTAGTCTAACTAACATTTAATCTAATGACGAAATAAAATAAATGAGCGTGTTTAGCGAGTATTCGAACGAATGTTGCAAATTCAATACTTGCCTCCCACTATTTTTCGTCGAGCCTCTAACCCTCTGTCGAGTACCGGGAAACCGTGTTTCCTAGTGGGCTAGGATCCCGTTAAATATCACACAATCTTGACTTTGGCCAACAAATTGTATGATAATTAACTAGGTAGATCTCGAAGATCAATTGGATCTCATCCAACTCCTAGATCCAGTAGGTGGACATCCAAGTCCCAAACACATATCTTATATATGCCTATACATCGAATGTATACCCTAACCTATTTCCTCTGAATCAACTAGGCCTTGGCTTTGGCACAACAAACCTAATGATTCCCAGTCAAGCGCGGACCCATTGACATGGAAGCTTCGTAATCAATGTCAATGGACAAGAAGTGGTCTTGACTTTGGCCAACAAACCACAACTTGGACACGACACCGATATGGAACAAAGCCTCGTGATTAAAACACATCTTTGATGGACAAGGGCTTGACTTTGGCCAACAACCCCTGCCAATCTCGGATCTTGAGTAAGAATCACTCAATGGAAGGAAAAACGCATGATATTTAACGAGGGTTTTTCGCGTGCAAATTGGCTACCAATTTAATTATCTTTGTTAAGGTCTCATCATCATACACCCTTAAGCATGAAATAAAATAATAATGATATGCGGATGGATATTTTACATTGATCCTAGATCAAATCTCTCACTTTCTCTCTCCCGCTAGCACTTGTATTACTTCTACCCGTTACACTACACTTCTAAAGAAACCTCTTTTACATGGAGGGGAATAGGTGAGAAGAGAATACAAAGAAATAGGAGATAAGGCTGGACACGCAGGTCCAATTTAATAAATCAAATTTATTACAATTTCCAAAATCGCCCAACCCGACTAATATCCATCCGATATACATTATTCAAACATCACAACCATGTATTCATACAAGCATGTTATCAATCAATCAATCAAATTAATTAATCTTGATTATTAGTGATCATCCAATGTTCAAACAAAGATTTGATTTTTGTTCGAGTCAAACTCGTATTGCAAACACGTACTCAAAGTACAATTTCTACGAATTAAATTAAATTACATAATTAAATCCAATTTAATACGTATTTAATTCTAATTCATTATTTAATTCCAAATTAAATATTACACTTTATTAACGAACCTTTACGACTTAAATTCCAAATTTAATCGCAACGGGTCTCAAAGCCCGATTAACATCTAATGTTTTATTTAATTAAAGTCCAATGGGCTTTTAATTAATTTCTATAGGCGTGGACTTTGGTCAACTCGGGTCAAACCGAACAACCAAAATCCAATCCGGGAGTTACCCCATAAGCCTTTAAATTAATTTTGGCCCATTAGGCCCAATTAAATAATTAAGGTCCATTAAGTCATAATTGGACCTTTTGGATTCGGTTTTGGCCTAATTGGATCCAACCAATTTTGCCTAAACCCAACTTTGTTACAACAAAGCCCAAAAGCCCAATTACAACCTAACAAGCCCAATTTCCAAAATCAAGCCCAAATTAATTAACTTATAAAATTCCAAATTTCACAATTAATTAACCTAAGTGTAATACACAATCAATTACCCAATTAACATTTCTAAAATATCAATTAGCCTAATTAATCATGCACTTTAACAACCAAATAGTGTCCAACACAATTCAATTAAAATCAAACCCAATTAACATGCTTTCAAGTCTCGGCAATTAGGGGTTTTTCAATTCGATTCGGTTTCAATCCAATTGAGTCCACAATCATAATTTCCCAAATCAATTCAATTCATCCAATGAATTAAAACAACAAAATCACAAGAATTTCATGTTCTTTAAAATCGGCCAAGCCACTTTAAAAGGGAAAAATGTTCCAAATCAAAATTCAATCCAATTGAACTTCAAAACAACATTAACCAATTGTTTTAAGTCATCCAATGATCAAACAAAACAAAATTACCAAGACATTAGGTTTATTCTAATTTTCGGCCAAGCCTCCAATTTGGGGAAAATTGAATCCAATCCAATTTCATGAAATTGACCACACACAATCTCAATTAAACATGTTCTAAGCATACTTAAACATCCAATTCAATTAAAACATGCTCAAACACATTTTACCCAATTAAAGTTTCATGTTCAACCTAAAGAATTGGGGAAAATTGATCTAATCCAATTTTCTTGAAATTGATCATGCACAACTTCAATTCAACCTCATTCAAGCATATTTCATCAAACAATTCAACCAAATCATGCCTAAATCGAGTTTACCCAAATTAAAGTTTTGACCAAAAATTGCAAATTGGGGAAAATCAATCCAATCAATTTTTTTTGTCAAATTGATTACATATATCTCAAATTAGATCATATATAAGCATTATTGAACAATCAATTTGTCATAATCAAGCTAAAATCAAAAAGCCCCAAATTTAGCTCAAGAACCCTAATTCGGTTTTCATGCATCAATGGCTCTAGATACCAATGTTGGAGTTCAATCAAGTCCACAAGATCACAAACATGCATAAAAACGATATTGAACACATCAAAGGAGTAGCGGAATCATACTCACATTGAAGGGTTTTGATGAATGAAGAACAATGCGTTTTTGAGCTCCCTCCAAGCTCGGCAATGGCTTCCTTGACAGTGGGGCTGCTCGGTTTTGGACTTCTTTGCATCTCCAAAATCTGCCATGAGTGGTCTCCATTGAAGCTCAAAGCTTCAAGCTCCATGCTCAAGCACATGATTCGTTTCCCTATCACCTAAGTATCACTCAAGGTGTGCTAGCACTTGATTTGCCACAAAAATCATTATCTTGCTTCTCCATTTTCGGCAGAAAACAGACAAGAAGGAGAAGAAAAACGGTCCAAGACCGAGAGAGAAGATAGAAGGTTTTTGGCTCCATTTTTGTGAAACCGTGAGACCAAAAAGAAAATGAGAGAGTGTCACATGAATCTAGTCTCAAATTAGGCCAAAAACGTGACAGCAGTCACGTGAATGGCACAAATATTTGCCAAAAACCGTGTACTACACATGGTCCAGAGAGAGAAATGATTTTTATATACATATATCTTTATTCCATTTACCAAGTAAATGAATAAAATATATATACACAAGTCCTATCACTTTCAAACAATCACCTTTCTTTATCACATCATCATGTCACTTTAATAAAGTGAAACATGTCATATCACATCACTCAAAGTGACAATTGATTTGACGCATGATGTGACAAACGATTTGACGCTTGATGTGACTCGCGTGCCGCGTTCGAATTCGAAATGCGAACGCGCTCGCAATCACTCTCGGGCTCGGGTTCGCTAATTCCAAATTAACGAATTTTCCGTCGCGTCGTAATTAAATGATTACGCCTAGCGAATTCACTATTCACGTCGCTAACGAATTAATTCTAAATTAATTCGTTCGCCCGAATTAAAATCTAATTTTAATTCCGCGTCGAAATCCAATTTCGATTAATATATCGAATATATTAATTTATCGATTAATTCCAAATTAATCGTTCTCTCTCTTTAACGATATTTTATCCGAGATAAAATATCTCCGCAATTAATCCCAGATTAATTTTCTCTCTCATCGAATTAATCCCAGATTAATTCTATCTCTCTCTTCTAATTAATCCCAGATTAATCAAAGTGCGAGTCATACGTCATCGGTGAATCTTCAGGAAGGGACCCATGAGATCTCCGGATATGTTGGCAGTAAATACGATCGTCGGACTGTCCGAACACGTAAGTACCTCGTACTACGTTTATATCGATTTACAAGACAAGGTGGCTTCTAGCAAAGCGCCATGCCTACCCAATTCTCCAGAAATATTCTTACAGGAATATATAGATCTGTATCAAGCGTAGTATACCGTAGTATTGTGTATATCGGCCCAGTATCGGATAATCACGTGCTAGGGCTGGGGCTGGATAAGTGTCTGCCCCGTCCGAAACACATGTCGGATGTCTGGTAACATAGTCTCTATAATCGGATATACATGACCTGGTCACAATATCCCGATTGGTTGCGCAACACTCAAGAGCACTAGTACCGTATCCTGCGTGACATCAACTCCAATATGACTGAAGTGACACTTCCGTCTCGACATCACACCCAATACACTACGACTCTCTGATAAACCAGAAGCGGTGTACACAGAACCGGTTAAAGCCCTGTACCACCAGACCAGAGTCTACCGATTATCGCAAGTATTAGCGATGCAAGTCTCAGGTTAAGACTATACACACCTACCTCGATTTCGGCCTCCCAGACACATAGTCATAATACCAATGGGATTCCGAGGGGTCTATCCAGAGCGAAGCTGTTTCCCGTACCATCGGTGAAACACAACCTCCTATCGCACTTGCATAAGTATCCAATACTTATATATATGAGAACTATGCCGTTGTGCCCTCACAACGCGCACAAGTGCAATACTAGCCTATTCCGCATTATCGATGTCCAGTCTCGATAATACTTCGGCTAGGGATATTTAATGATTAATCCTTCGGGGATTGATACTGTCTCATATCATCTCAATCCAGGAACTAATCATATGGACCTCTCTTCATTTATACATCTATGGTGATCTAATCACAAATGATGAGAGTGCAATTTCCTTGTCACATAGTTAATTTGTACAACAACACCGTGATCTGTACAAATAGTGACGCTATGGGTCATATTATCCAACAAAAGGAACAACCCACCACCCGAATTCTAATAGCAAAATAAAGGCCAGGAGTATAAAAAAGAACCAGTAATTACAAAAGTGCTGGTTCATTGAAACATCTTGAAGCAAAATGACTCAATCTCATTAATTCAAAATCAAGCAGCTTCTATTAAAGCACTGGAGAATCAAATAATGGGACAACTGTGTTTAGACAGTAATGACCCATAGCTCACTATTTTGTAAATGATATTGTATTATTGCACAAAATTAACTATGTAGTAATGAAATTGCCTTTTAACCGTTTGTAATATATTTACTAGATATATAAATGGTAAAAGTCCCTATGATTAGTTCCGGATTGTGATGATATGAGACGGTATCAATCCATAAAGTTTAATCATTAAATATCCCTAGTCGTAGTATTATCGAGAATGGACATCGATAATGCGGAATAGACTAGTACTGCACTTGTGCATGTTGTGAGGGCACAACGGCATAGTTCTCATATATTTAAGTATAGGATACTTATGCAAGTGCGGTAGGAGGTTTGTGTTTAACCGATGGTACGGAAAACAGCTTCGCTCTGGATAGACCCCGCGGAATCCCATTGGTAGTATGTCTGCGTGTCTATGGGAGTCCGCTTCAGGGTAGGTGCATATGATCTTAACCTGAGACTTGCATCGCTAGTACTTACGACAATCGGTAAACTTTAGTTTTGGTGGTCCAGGGCTTTAACGGGTTCTGTGTACACCTCTTCTGGGTTTATCGAGAATCGTAGTGTATTGGGGTGATGTCAAGATGGAAGTATCACTTCAGACATATGGAGATGATGATCGCAAGGGATACAGAACTAGTACTCTATAATGGTTGCAACCATCGGGATAATATGACTAGGTCAGGATTATCCGATTCAAAGAGACTGGTTGCTTGATGTCCGATATGTGTATCGTACGGGGCAGACACATCTCCAGCCCCAGGCCTTACATGTGATCATCCGATACTGGTTCTATATACACTATACTACGGTATGCTACGCCTGTTATAGATCTAATATTCCAGTAAGAATATTTCTAGAGAATTGGGTAGGCATGGCGTTTTGCTAGAGGCTAACCTTGTCTTGTAAATCGGTAAAAACGTAGTACTTGGTACGTACGTGTTCGGATAGTTCGACAACCGGATTTACTGCCAACATATCTAGAGGTCTCTTGGGTCGCTTCCCGAAGATTCACCAATGACGTATGATTCAAACTCGATTAATCTTGGATTAATTACGGAGAGACTTTATCTTGGATAAAGTACTATATAAAGAGAGAGAACGATTAATTTGGAATTAATCGTAAATTATTATATTCGATATAATAATCGAAATTCGATTTCGACGCGAAATTAAAATTAGATTTTAATTCGGGCAAACGAGTTAATTTAGAATTAATTCGTTAGCGACGTAAATAATAATTTCGCTAGGCGCAATTATTTATTAAATTCGATTTAATTAACGTCGCGACGTAAGTTCGGTATTTCGGAAATATCGGACCCGAACGCGTGAGTGCACGTGGGCCCACTTTCATTTGGAAACGTGTGGGGCCCACATGACACATGTCATTATTTGCATTATTTAATTGTTGATGTATTGCATGGAGATAGTGTACAATGCACTCAAGGTTTTTGCATGGAAATTGAGTGTTTGACACTCTAAGCCTTGCATGTTTGTGTCATAAGTTTATTATTATTTAATAAATATTATGGCATAAATATAAATTGATTTTTGTAACAAAAATCAGATCTCTTCTTCTCCCTCTCAAATTACCGAAACAGTGAGAAATTTTGGCTCTCCATTTCTTCATTTGTTTTGTGGCAAGACTAGAAGAAAGTGTACAAGTTTGGAACTTTAATTCACAACTTGGCTAGCACCATCAAGGGATCATACAAAGGTGTTATGGGAAACTCATCTTAGAGCTTGGAAGGATCAAACATTGCTTGGAGCTTCTCTTTTCACCTTGGCCGAACCCTCACTGCACAAAGGAGGAAGTTTTGTTTCATCAACATCAACATCCGCATTCCGATCTTTGTGAGTATGATTCCGCCATACTTCAATATTGTTCATTCTTTTATATATTTTGCTTGCTTTTGATCTTGGGACATGGTAATTTTTCCAAACAATGGTATCATTGAGCTTAAAGAGCATGCAAATATATTAGGATGTTATTTGGGAAAATTGTTTGAAGCATGATTTGATGAGTTTGCTTGATTAAATATGCTTAGATGTATGTTATTTAGATTATACATCATCAATTTCATGGAAAATAAATTGGATTAATTTTTCCAACCCAAATGAGGCTTGGCCGAATACATGCAAGCATGTGGACTAGATGATTTTTTAATTTAAGACATTAGATGACTTGAAATAATATGGAATGATGATTTGTAACTCGATTGGATTGAAAACGAAATCGGAACCATTTTAATCACCTTGGCCGAATGCTTGATGAAGATTAGGGACTTGATTTTTTGATTAAATAATGTTGGACATGTATTTAAGATAAAAATATGATTAATGGATTAATTTGATATTTTGGGAATATTGATTTAAAGGATTAATCATGATAATACACTTTAATTAATTAAGTTATAAAATTTGGAATTTTAAAATTTGGTTAATTGGGCTTAAATTGGAATTGGGCCTAAAACTATTATATTTGGACATAAATGGGCTTGGTTGGGCCAAGTAGATTTGGACCATTTGGATTGGATCCAAAATGGGCCTAAATCACACCATTTAAGTCCAAATGTAATAAATGGGCTTTTATGTTTAATTGGGCCTTATGGGCTTGATATTGATTTTATGGCAAATGAGGGTGATTCCTTATTGGGCTTGGAAATTGGGTTTGACCCACATTGACCAAGGCCCAAGCCTAATGAAATCAATAGAAAGCCCATCGGACTTTAATTAAACGGACATTAGATGTTAGTTGGGCTTTGAGACCCAATAGTACTAGATTTGGAATCTAAGTTATAAAAGCACAATAAAAGTGTAAATATTAATTAGAATTAGAATTAAATAATAGGATTAGTATTGAATACGACTTAAATTGGATTTAACGAGTAGTTCGATATAATTCGTGAATTCATACCATAAGTATTTATTCTCAAAACGAGTTGGACTCGCGCAAATGCAAACAATTGTTTGAACATTGTATTGTCACCTAATTAAAGACTAATTAATTGGATTTGATTGGTTGTATAACATGCCTTGATGAATGAATGAATGTGGATGTGTTGTATGAATAGTGTATATCGGATGGATATTAGAAGGGAAGGGTAATTTTAGAAATTATTGTAAATTTGGAATTTATAAATTGGACCTGCGTGTCCAGCCTTATCTCTTTATCTCTTTGTATTCTCTTCTCACCTAATTCCCTCAATGTAAATGAGGTTTCTCTTATTGTATTATGTAATTGGGTAGAAGTAGAATAGTGCTAGCGGGGAGAGGAAAGGGAGTGATTTGTTCTAGGAACAAGTTGTTTATATATCCATCCGCATATCACTATTACTTTACTTTACGCGCTCTTTATGATGTTTTAGAAGCATGCTTAAGGGTGTATGATGATGAGACCTAACAAAGATAAATTAATTGGTTGCCAATTACGCGAAAAATCCCTCAAACAATATTAAGCGATTTTCCTTCCGTTGAATGATTCTTTCTCAAGATCCGAAATTGGCATTGGTTTGTTGGCCAAAGTCAAGACCTTTGTCAATTGAGGATGTGTTTGAATCATGAGAGTTTTGTTCCACATCGGTGTCCTGTCCAAGTTGTGATTTGTTGGCCAAAGTCAAGATCACTTTCTTGTCCATCGACATTGATTACGAAACTTTCCTCGTCAATGGGTCCCGCTTAACTGGAATCATTAGGTTTGTTGTGCCAAAGCAAGGCTTAGTTGATTCAGAGGAAATGGTTAGGAAAATGTATTGGATACATTGACATATGTATTAGATATATATGTTTCGGACTTGGATGTCCACCTACCGGATCTAGGAATTGGATGGGATCCAATTGATCTTCGAGATCTACCTAGTTAAATATCATACAACTTGTTGGCCAAAGTCAAGGTTGTGTGTTATTTAACGGGATCCTAGCCCACTAGGAAATTGGATTTCCCGAGTACTCAACAGAGGGTTAGAGACTTGTAGAAAATAGTGGGAGGCTAGTATTGAGTTTGCAATTTCATTCAGATACTAGCTTTACGCGCTTACAAAATTTATTTCGTCAATATTTTAACATTAGTTGGACTAATAAAATGTTATTTTTCTTGTAACAGTTTGACTGTACCCATTTATATCGTTAACTAGATAGTTGGACTATCGTAGTTAAGATGGCAAGCAAGGTAAATGTCCGAGACATCATCATGGGTGACAATGTCTTTAAGGGACAAACTTTGCTGATTGGGAAATGAACCTAAGGATAGTCCTTGGGGCGGAGAGGATACTGTATACGATACAAAGACCTCTCGGGCCTAAGCCCACTGAGCCCTTGAGCTGGAGTTATGGAAAACTCACAGTGATGATTGTGACACGGCTCAGTCGATCATGCTTGCTTCAATGACTCAACACTTTCGTCGCCAAAATAGGGACTTGGATCCTTATAATATGATGGCAAGATTGCAAGATCTTCACCGCACTAATAAGCGGATGGCGAGGTACGAGTTGGTGAAGAAAATCTTTCGCTCCCGTATGACTGATGGTAGTTCTGTTGAGGTCCATGGGACTCAAATGATAGCCGATATTGATGAACTGGCTAATATGGGTATAGTCTTGGAGGCTGAGCTGGCTATAGATGTACTTCTACAGTCACTACCCGATACTTGGAAACAGATTGTCATCAACTACAAACTGATGAATTCGGATGACACTCTTGGAGAGTTATTGTCGATTCTCAAGGAGTCAGAGAAAGAACTTCTGAAAGGCAACAAGCGCGAGGCGCACTTTGCAACAACATCTCAAACGCCGAAAGCTGGGCTCAAGGCAACTGGGGGTGTTAAGAAGAAAAAGCATAAGAACAAAGGCAAGGCCAAGTCAACAAAGGCTTCTGGGAAGCCAAGGGACAAGTCTCAAGATGTTTGCCTGAAATGCGGCAAGAAAGGTCACTGGAAGCGTGACTGCCGCATGAACAAGGGACATAAGGAGGACATACAGGCGGGCAAGGCACCGGCCTCAGGTATGTTTGTTATTGAGATAAATATGACTACTTCTAGTCTTAATAAAAATTGGATTTTTGATTCTGGCTGTGGTTCTCATATTTGTACTGATGTGCAGGATCTGCATGATAGCAGGAGACTGGCTTCGGGGGAGGTTGATCTACGAGTTGGAAATGGAACTTCTGTTGCTGTTTTGGCCGTAGGCACTTTTGTTTTGGAACTGCCCTCGGGGCATGTACTTAAACTTTTGACTGTTATTATGTTCCTAGTTTAACTAGAAGATTATTTCATTTCTGTATCTTTGTTAACCCAGTATGGGTACACTTTTGTATTTAAAAACACCAGGTGTTATTTATATAAAAATGATGCAGAAATTTGCAGTGCTGATGCAAATAATGGTCTTTATATTTTGAATATAAATAAATCTCCAAAATGTGAAATAACAAACAAAAGGCTCAAAATGAGTAATCCAAAAGAAGAAACTTATTTGTGGCATTGTCGTCTGGGACACATCAACAAGACTCGCATATCCACACTTTCGAAGAGTGGGTACTTGGACGGATTTGATCCAAATTCATATGACGTCTGCGAATCCTGTTTATTAGGCAAAATGCCTAAATCACCTTTTAGTGGAAAAGGTGAACGCGCCACTGAACTGTTAGCCCTCGTTCATAGTGACGTTTGTGGGCCCATGTCTAGCCAGGCTAGAGGTGGATATCGATACTTCGTAACCTTTACGGATGATGCATCACGTTATGGTTATGTGTATCTAATGATGCACAAGTCGGAAACTTTTGAGAAATTCAAAGAGTTTCGACACGAAGTTGAAAAACAAACAGGCAAGAGTATTAAACATTACGGTCGGACCGTGGTGGCGAATACTTAAGTAATGAGTTTCAAGATTACTTGAAAGAATATGGTATTCTTTCACAATGGACTCCTCCTGGAACACCACAATTAAATGGTGTGTGTCTGAACGGAGACCCGTACCTTGCTTGACATGGTAAGGTCGATGATGAGTCGCACTGAGCTGCCTATATCCTTCTGGGGACATGCATTAGAAAGTGCAATTCTTATTTTGAATAGGGTTCCGTCAAAGTCTGTTGAACAGACTCCGTATGAGATATGGACAGGAAAGAAACCAGGTTTCTCATTCCTGAAGATTTGGGGTTGCTGGGCATACGTCAAACGTTTGGAAGGTACCAAACTTGAACCCAAATCAGATAAATGCCTATTTGTTGGATATCCTAAGGAAACCAAAGGATATTACTTCTATTACCCACAAGAGAACAAAGTATTTGTTGCTCTACATGCGGTTTTCCTTGAGAAGGAATTCCTAAATGCAGTGTTTAGTGGGAGGAAAGTAGAACTCGATGAAAGTCGTAGTGATACTGTTCCTGGCAATGAATCGAGAACGGAACATGAACAGTCCATCCAGGATGAGACTGAACCACAATCTTCAATTACACAAGGACTACGTAGGTCGGAGAGAGTCAGGGTAATACCTGAGAGGTATGGATTCCTGATCTCACCTCATGTAGATATTAATCTTATTGAGGATACTGAACCGGCTACGTATGAGGAAGCGATACAAGGTATCGAATCCACTTTATGGCAAGAGGCCATGAAGGCCGAAATGGATTCCATGTATACCAACCAAGTTTGGACACTGGTTGATGCACCAGAAGGCGTAAAGCCTATTGGATGCAAATGGGTCTTCAAGAAGAAGACAGACATGGATGGCAACGTTCAAACGTACAAAGCTAGGCTCGTAGCGAAGGGGTATCGTCAACAACTTGGAGTTGATTATGACGAAACTTTCTCACCCGTTGCCATGATTAAATCCATTCGGATAATGCTTGCGATAGCTGCATATTACGATTACGAAATATGGCAGATGGACGTTAAAACCGCTTTCCTTAACGGAAACCTGTTGGAGGATGTTTATATGCAACAACCTGACGGTTTTATCGCACCAAGACTTGCAAACAAGGTTTGTAAGTTAAATCGGTCCATTTATGGACTGAAGCAAGCATCGAGGTCATGGAACCAACGTTTTGATGAGGTCATAAAAGAATATGATTTCATTCAAAACGTAGATGATCCTTTGTGTATATAAGAAGGTTAGTGGGAGTGCACTGACTTTTATTGTCCTTTATGTCGACGATGTATTGCTTATAGGCAATGACATTCCCATGTTAACGTCGGTGAAAGCTTGGCTTTCATTGAAATTCTCCATGAAAGATCTGGGAGAAGCAGCTTTTATTCTAGGAATAAAGATCTACCGGGATAGATCTAGAAGGCTACTTGGACTCTCCCAGAGTACATATATTGATAAAGTGTTGAAGAGATTCAACATGGATCAGTCCAAGAGGGGACTGTTGCCAACATCACATGGCGTCTATCTATCTAGGGACATGTGTCCTAAACACAAGATGAGAGAGACAACATGAGTCGGACTCCGTTCGCCTCGGCAGTCGGATCGATCATGTATGCCATGATATGTACACGACCTGATGTGTCCTATGCTTTGAGCATGTGTAGTCGATATCAGGCCGATCCAGGACAGGATCACTGGATGGCGGTTAAGAGTATCCTTAGGTATCTTAAGAGAACTAAGGATGTTTTCTTAATCTATGGAGATGGAGAACTTGAGGTATCTGGGTATACCGATGCAAGTTTCCAAACCGACAGAGACGACTTCAAGTCGCAAACCGGGTACATATTTTGCTTGAATAACGGAGCAGTGAGCTGGAAATCTTCCAAGCAAGATACTGTTGCCGATTCAACAACTGAAGCGAGTACATTGCAGCAGCTGAAGCAGCAAAAGAGGCAGTTTGGATCCGTAAATTCCTAATTGGATTAGGAGTAGTTCCGTTAGCAGCTGAGCCCGTTCCATTGTATTGTGACAATAGCGGGGCTATAGCACAGGCTAAGGAACCAAGGTCTCATCAACGATCCAAACATGTTCTTCGACGATTCCATCTGATTCGAGAGATCATACATCGTGGCGATGTGAAAATCGAAAAGATCGCATCAGAGGATAATATTGCAGATCCGCTGACGAAGGCTATTCCTCGGGAAAAGTTTGAGCGACATGTACATAGTTCAGGTATTAGATGCTTGAGTGACTGGCTATAGGCCAAGTGGGAGATTGTTAGACAGTAATGACCCATAGCGTCACTATTTTGTAAATGATATTGTATTATTGTACAAAATTAACTATGTAGTAATGAAATTGCCTTTTACCGTTTGTAATTTATTTACTTTGATATATAATGGTAAAAGTCCCTATGATTAGTTCCGGATTGTGATGATATGAGACGGTATCAATCCATAAAGGTTTAATCATTAATATCCCTAGTCGTAGTATTATCGAGATTGGACATCGATAATGCGGAATAGACTAGTACTGCACTTGTGCATGTTGTGAGGGCACAACGGCATAGTTCTCATATATTTAAGTATAGGATACTTATGCAAGTGCGGTAGGAGGTTGTGTTTTACCGATGGTACGGAAAACAGCTTCGCTCTGGATAGACCCCGCGGAATCCCATTGGTAGTATGTCTGCGTGTCTATGGGAGGCAGGGTAGTTGCATATGATCTTAACCTAGACTGCTCGAGTACTTACGAATGGTAAACAGTTTTGGTGGTGGGTAGTCCTGGACACGAGGGGTATAGTACGTTTTGAGGGAGGAATGGGAGAAGGAAGTGGAGAGGCAGACAAAGGGGTAATGGTCAGGGATATTGCGAGATGACCTAAGAAACAGATAACTCTGCAAAGAGACAAGTGATGGGTCAGGGGAGGGTAGACGTGAGGGTAGAATGCCGGAGAGTCCTACGTGGAATACACTAGATGTGGCATACTACGTTTAGATGCCATCCGTTTCTAGGATGGGGTAGGCATGGCGAGGCTAGGATGGTAGAAATACTTAGGGAAAAGGGTAAGGTTACGAGGTGTTGTGGGACAATGGGGATTGGGAAACGGAGGATGATGGGTAGCGGACCAGTGGAAAGGAGATAGACGAAACCAAGGGTAATTGGACGGAGCAGGTACGGAAGATAGAAGTGGGAAGGAAAAGAGGAGGAATAGAAAGAATTGAACGAATCGGATGAAAGAATTACGGGAGGGAATAGCTAGTCCGCTTCAGGGTAGGTGCAATATGATTTAACCTGAGAATTTGCATCGCTAGTACTTTCGACAATCGGTAAACTTTAGTTTTGGTGGTCCAGGGCTTTAAACGGTTCTGTGTACACACCTCTTCTTGGTTTTATCGATAATCGTAGTGTATTGGTGTGATGTCAGATGGAAGTAAATCACTTCAGACTATGGAGATGATGATCGCAAGGGATACAGAACTAGTACTCTACATAATTAATGGTTGCAACCATCGGGATAATTGACTAGGTCAGGATTATCCGATTCAAAGAACTGGTTTGCTTGATGTCCGATAGTGTATCGTACGGGGCAGACACATCTCCAGCCCCAGGCCTTACATGTGTCATCCGTACTGGTTCTAATATACACTAACACGGTATGCTACGCCTGTTATGATCTAATATTCCAGTAAGAATATTTCTAGAGAATTGGGTAGGCATGGCGTTTTGCTAAGAGGCTAACCTTGTCTTGTAAATCGGTAAAAAACGTAGTACTTGTACGTACGTGTTCGGATAGTTCGACAACCGGATTTACTGCCAATAATATCTAGAGGTCTCTTGGGTCGCTTCCCAGATTCACCAATGACGTATGATTCAAACTCGATTAATCTTTGATTAATTACGGAGAGACTTTTAAAGCTTGGATAACGTACTATATAAAGAGAGAGAACGTTAATTTGGAATTAATCGTAAAATTATTATATTTCGATATAATAATCGAAATTCGATTTCGACGAGAAATTAAATTTAGATTTAATTCGGGCAAACGAGTTAATTAGAATAATTCGTTAGCGACGTAAATAATGATTTCGCTAGGCGCAATTATTTATTTAAATTCGATTTAATTAACGTCGCGACGTAAGTTTCGGTATTTCGGAAATATCGGACCCGAACCGTGAGTGCACGTGGGCCCACTTTCATTTGGAAACGTGTAGGGCCCACATGACACATGTCATTATTTGCATTATTTATTGTTGATGTTTGCATGGAGATAGTGTACAATCACTCAAGGGTTTTGCATGGAAATTGAGTGTTTGACACTCTAAGCCATTGCATGGTTTTGTGTCATAAGTTTATTATTATTTAATAAATATTATGGCATAAATATAAATTGATTTTTGTAACAAAAAATCAGATCTCTTCTCCCTCTCAAATTACCGAACAGTGAGCAGTTTTTGCTCTCCATTTCTTCATTTGTTTTGTGGCAAGACTAGAAGAAAGTGTACAAGTTTGGAACTTTAATTCACAACTTTGGCTAGCACCATCAAGGGATCATACAAAGGTGTTATGGGAAACTCATCTTAGAGCTTGGAAGGATCAACATTGCTTGGAGCTTCTCTTTTCACCTTGGCCGAAACCCTCACTGCACAAAGGAGGAAGTTTTTGTTTCATCAACGCATCCGCATTCCGATCTTTGTGAGTATGATTCCGCCATACTTCAATATTGTTCATTCTTTTATATATTTTGCTTGTGCTTTTGATCTTGGGACATGGATTAATTTTTCCAACAAACTGGCCAATGCTCAGTGTTACAGACCATCAGGTAACCTTCCTAGCAACCCAAAACCAAATCCAAGAAATCGAGGGAATAAGCAATGTCAAGCCATTACTTGAAAAGTGGTACTGAAATCAACAAAGATGTTGGAATCAAGGCACCCATTGAGGAAGTTCCAAAAGAAACAGAGCCGCAGATGGAGGAAAAAGAAACAAAGGAAAAAGATCGAGAAAGATTCACTTCACCTCCACCTTTTCCACAGCATCTCCAGAAAAAAAAAACTGGACAAGAAAATTTCTCGATTCTTGGAGGTCTTTAAGAAGCTGCATATCAACATTCCTTTTACAAAAGTATTGGAAAAAATTCCCAGCTCTGTCAAATTCATGAAAGATATTCTTCAACGAAAATGAAGAATGAGAGATTACGAAATAATAGCATTGACAGAAGAATGCAGTGCCATCATTCAGAAGAAGCTTCCCCCAAAGTTGAAAGATCCTGGTAGTTTCACCGTCTCATGGAACACTCACATTTTCGAGAGGAGTAGTTGAAGATGTGCTAGTCAAAGTCGACAAACTCATTCTCCCAGTAGATTTCATTATCATTGACATGAAAGAAGACAAAGATGTACCTATCATCCTTGTGAGACCATTCTTGGCTACAATTTGAACTGTTATTGATGTACAAAAAGAATAACTAACCATGAAAGTGCAGGGCCAGGAAGTTACCTTCAATGTTTTCAAAGCCATGAAATTCCCGAGTGATGAAATGAAGATGAATGTTTCAGAATTGAG
This sequence comes from Zanthoxylum bungeanum, assembly GCA_019454045.1. Classification (NCBI taxonomy): domain Eukaryota; kingdom Viridiplantae; phylum Streptophyta; class Magnoliopsida; order Sapindales; family Rutaceae; genus Zanthoxylum; species Zanthoxylum bungeanum. The sequence goes on from SKCR01025753.1 coordinate 38,200, forward strand.
GTTGTAGATAGTATCATCCAGGATACTGACGCACTGCCACTTCCCAAAGATAAACTTATAGCTTGCATTATAAACATGACTAACAGCGAGCTAGATGATGAAATTCTAGAATTATAAACTATCTTGACAAACCCTTTCACTTCAAATCGCTGCCACATGTGGAAAGTCTGGAACTATCGAAAAATGTGGGAATCAAGATCACGATTGAAGAACCATCACAGCTGGAATTGAAGCTACTTCCAAGCCATCTCAGGTATGCATTTTTAGGAAACTCTTCTAATTTACCTGTGATTATTTCTTCGTCGCTAACATTGGAGCAGGAAGAAAAAGTTACTGAGAGTGTTACGAGAACACAAGAAAGCCATTGGTTGGACTATAGCAGACATTTGAGGCATTACTCCATCATTTTACATGCACAAGATTTTGATAAATGATGAGTACAAACCCAAAGAGGAGCATCAATTGAGACTAAATCGAATCATGAAAGAGGTCATAAAAAAGAAATTATCAAATGGTTGGATTGTTGAGTTCCTAATAAGGTCACAAGAATCATCCAAATCAAGCATAAAATCGCATGAATACATCAAGGAATAATGGCGGAAACATATACTCACAATGATTGGTTTGAAATGCAAAGAACACAAGTTTTTGTTCCTCCATGGAGCTCGGTTTTGACCTTCAAGAACTGCAGTGGGGCGCACGGTGGGGGCTGTTTTGATGCTCCAAAAATCGGCCATGAAATACTCCATTGAAGCTCCAAGCTTCAAGCTTTCCAAGCTCACAAACTCACTTCCCTATCACCTTAATATAACTCATATGGTGTGCTAGCACAAGGATCTTGCAAAAGATCATTAGCTTCTCCATTTTGTGTGTCCAAACCAGAAAAATGAAGAAGAATCGGCCAAGGAGACCGTGAGAGAGAGAGAAGCTTTTATTTTTGTCCAAAACAAAACCCTAAAACGTGGACTTAGAGAGAGAAACGTGAATCTCCCTTTTTAAACCCTTATTTTCGAATATAATAAAGAAAGAGAGAAAGTGTAAATGGTTTTAATAATTTCAAAAATTAATAAAAGTAATTACCACCTTTTACTTTCAAAAAGTAAAGTCAAAAGGTCAAAAGCAAAAGCAATAATGCTTTTCCATCACCTTTCACTTTTACTTATCACATCAAGTCACTTTAATAAAGTGACAACATGTCATGTCACATCACATCACTATTCACGTCGCTAACGAATTAATTCTAAATTAATTCGTTCGCCCGAATTAAAATCTAATTTCAATTTCGCGTCGAAATCTAATTTCATATAATATATCGAATATATTATTTTATCCGATTAATTCTAAATTAATCGTTCTCTCTCTTTTAAACGATATTTTATCCCAGATAAAATATCTCCGTAATTAATCCCAGATTAATTTTATCTCTCATCGAATTAATCCCAGATTAATTCTATCTCTCTCTTCTAATTAATCCCAGATTAATAAAGTGCGAGTCATACGTCATCGGTGAATCTTCAGGAAGCGACCCATGAGATCTCCGGATATGTTGGCAGTAAATACGGTCGTCGGACTATCCGAACACGTAAGTACCTCGTACTACGTTTATACCAATTTACAAGACAAGGTTGGCTTCTAGCAAAGCGCCATGCCTACCCAATTCTCCAGAAATATTCTTACAGGAATATATAGATCTGTATCAAGCGTAGTATACCGTAGTATTGTGTATATCGGCCCAGTATCGGATAGTCACGTGCTAGGGCTGGGGCTGGATAAGTGTCTGCCCCGTCCGAAGCACATGTCGGATGTCTGGTAACTAGTCTCTATATTCAGATATTCATGACCTGGTCATAATATCATGATTGGATGCGCATCACTCAAGAGCACTAGTACCGTATCCTGCGTGACATCATCTCCACTATGACTGAAGTGATACTTCCGTCTTGACATCACACCCAATACACTACGACTCTCTGATAAACCCATAAGTGGTGTACGCAGAACCGGTTAAAGCCCTGTACCACCAAGACCAAAGTCTACCGATTATCGTAAGTATTAGCGGTGCAAGTCTCAGGTTAAGACCAAATACACCTACCCTGATGTCGGACTCCCATAGACACATAGTCATAATGCCAATGGGATTCCGAGGGGTCTATCCAGAGCGAAGCTATTTCCCGTACCATCGGTGAAACACAACCTCCTATCGCACTTGCATAAGTATCCAATACTTAAATATATGAGAACTATGCCGTTGTGCCCTCACAACGCGCACAAGTGCAATACTAGCCTATTCCGCATTATCGATGTCCTGTCTCGATAATACTACGACTAGGGATATTTAATGATTTATCCTACGTGGACTGATACTGTCTCATATCATTCTCCGTCCAGGAACAAATCATAGGGACCTCTCATCATTTATATATCTAAGGTGATCTAATCACAAATGATAAGAGTGCAATCTCCTTTGTCACATAGTTAATTTGTACAACAACACCATGATCTGTACAAATAGTGACGTTATGGGTCATATTATCCAACATGGATGATGTTATCATTTACCCCATCTTTGACAGCATGTAGATGAGTCCTATGCAATGTGTGCCAAAGAAAGGAGGAATTACTCTAGTCACAAATGAAAAGAACAAGTTGATACCAACAAGAATGGTAAGTGGATGGAGAGTATGTATGGACTATAGGAAGCTAAACAAAGCAACAAGGAAATATCATTTTCCACTACCATTCATTTACTATATGCTAGATAGATTGGCGGGAAATGAGTTCTATTGCTTTCTGGAAGGATATTCAGGGTACAATCAGATTACCATCGCCTTAGAAGATTAGGAGAAAACCACATTTACATGTTCGTATGACACTTTTCTTTCCGCAGGATTCCATTTGAACTATATAATGCTCCTGCTACATTTCAACATTGCATGATGGCCATATTCTCATACATACTGGAACCAAGTATGGAGGTTTTCGTGGATAATTTTTATGTGTTTGGAGACTCGTTTGACCACTGCTTGTAAAATCTGGAAAAGGTGTTACAAGGGTATGAAGATACCAACCTTGTACTCAACTAGGAGAAATGCCACTTCATCGTGCATGAAGGCATCGTCATAGGATATCAGATCTCACAAAAAGGAATCGAGACAATTAAAGTAAAGATCAAGACAATCGAAAAATTACATCCACGATCAACTATCAAAGGGATTCGTAGTTTTCTCTGACATGTAGGCTTTTACAGGAGATTTATCAAAGACCTCTCCAAGATTGCTAAACCTCAGTGCAATCGTCTATAGAAAATGTGTCTTTCAACTTCACCAAAGAATGCCACAAAGCTTTTGATATCTTGAAATGGATGATGGTCTCTACCCCCACCATAGTAGCACCAGACTGGACCCTTCCATTTGGGTGATGTACGATGCTAGTGACTTTGCTATAGGTGCAGTTTTGGGACAACGCAAAGAAAATTTTTTCCATACTATTTACTTCTTCAGCAGAACTCTGAAAGAAGCAAAACTTAACTCCACAACCACTGAAAATGAGTTGCTCGCAGTTGTGTTTACTTTTGATAATTTTCGCTCTTATCTGCTAGGTCCCAAAATGGTGGTCTACACGGATCATTCAACAATCAAATAGCTGATCGCGAAGAAAGATGCCAAACCTAGATTTGATGTATGGGGGATTGATTTTAAATGACCCATTGTTCCATAATTCGGAAACCTATACATACTAGTTGTAGTAGACTATGTCTCGAAATAGGTTGAAGCAATAGTACAGCCATCAAATGATTCAAAAGTGATGATAAAATCTCGTAAAAAGAATATTTTCACTCACTTCAAAACGCATCGGGCAATTATCATTGGTGGAGGCACACATTTCTGTAACAGAAATTTCGATGCACTTCTATCCAAATATGAAGTTACTCATAAAGTTGCCACTGCCTAACATCCATAGTCAAATGGACAGGTGGAAGTTTCAAACAGGGAGATCAAAAGAATCTTGGAAAGAACTGTTGGATCAACAAGGAGGGACTGGTATGCAAAACTGAATGACGCATTATGGGCCTAACAGCTTACAAAACCTATCCCTATATTGAATGGTGTTTGGGAAAACATGCCATCTTCTAGTGGAGCTTGAACATAAAGCATATTGGGTACTGAAGAAGTTAAATCTTGGTCCACAAGCAATAGAGGAAAAACGGCTCCACCAACTAAATGAATTGCAGGAATTCCTTCTACATGCTTATGAAAATGTCAAACTATACAATGAAAAGACCAAGAAATTACATGATACAAAAATAATATGCATACAATTGGAGCCAGGGCAGCATGTGTTGTTATACGATTCACCGTTGAAACTTTTCCCTAGAAAGCTAAAATCAAAGTGGTCAGGTCCATTTGTGATTACTCATGTGTTACCCTTCGGATTAGTTGAGATATACAACCCTAAGTCCAACAACACTTTCAAAGTTAACAGCTAGCATTTCAAGCAATACTAGGGAGAATCATTTGAGCGACAAAAAGAAAGTGTCATACTTTCAGATCCAGCCTAACATTTGAGTAGTCATGTCTAGTTGACGACGTTAAACTCAGCTCTAGCAAGGAGGCAACCTATGAAAATTGTGTATATATTAATATTTGGTGTTTTGTTTGTGTTTAATTTTTGTAGTTAAAGTCATATTTTAGGATAGAAGACGTTCTCGCAAATCTTCACAATGTATTTCCTTGTTGATGAATACAAAAAAAATGCATATTTATTAGATGATAAGTTAATCATTTTACACTTGTAGTTTCACTAATCCCCTTAAATTGACACATTTGTGAAATAATATTTTAAAGTTATACTTTGAGTGATTTTGTTGTGTTATTTTATGTTTTAGTCAGGAAAAATATGGCTCGGAAGCTCAACGGGACAAACCAGACTGGAAAAAAAATTAAAAAATGGAAATTCTGCAAGCACGTCGTGACGCGTGGAAACTTTACATCGTGACACGTGTCCTACAATATGTCTTCGCCATTCTCTGACACGTGTCCTATAATGTGGCTTCACCATTCTCTAACACGTGTCCCCAATGTGGCTTCACCATTCTCTGACACGTGTCAGTTGGACAATTATGACCCATATCGTCACTATTTGTAAAAGACATTGTGGCTTTTGTACAAATTAACTATGTGACAAAAGAAATTAGTATTTTATCATTTTGTAATTAGATTACTTGAATATATATAAATGATAAAAGTCCTTATGATTAGTTCCAGATTAATAAGATATGAGACAGTATCAATCCACAAAGTTTTAATCATTAAATATCCCTAGTTGTAGTATTATCGAGACTGGACATCGATAATACAGAATAGACTAGTATTACACTTGTGCATGTTGTAGAAGCGTAACAGCATAGTGCTCATATATTTAAGTATTGGATACTTATGCAAGTGTGATAGGAGGTTCTGTTTACCGATTGTACGGAAACGGCTTCGCTCTGGATAGACCCCTCGGAATCCCATTGGTAATATGGCTATATATCTATGGGAATCCGAATCAGGGTAGGTGTATTTGGTCTTAACCTGAGACTTGCATTGCTAGTACTTACGACAATCAATACGCTTTGATTTTGGTTGTCCGAGAATTTAACAGGTTATGTGTACGTCTCTTCTGGGTTATTGAGAATAGTAGTGTATTAGGTGTGATGTCAAGATGGAAGTATCACTTCAGTCATATAGAGATGATGATCACGCAGGTATTCAGAACTATTACTCTAATGTGTTGCAACCATCGGGATAATATGACAAGGTCATGATTATCCGATTAAAGATACTAGTTGCAAGTGATCCCATATATGCTTCGTACGAGGCAGACACTATTCCAGCCCCAGGCCTAGCATGTGATATCCGAACGGGATCGTAATATGCAATACTACGTATAGTACGCCTGACATAGATTATATATTCCTAAAAGAATATTTCTGGAGAATTGGGTAGGCACGGTGCTTTGCTAGAAGCCAACCAATTCTTGTAAATCGGTAAGAACGTGGTACCGGGTACGCACGTGTTCGGATAGTCCGACGACAGGATTTACTGTCAATTTATCCAGGGATCTTATGGTTCGCTTTCCATAGATTCACCGATGATGTATGACTCGAACAAAATTAATCTGAGATTAATTATGAGAGAGAGAAAATTAATATGGGATTAATTATGGCAAGATTAATCTAGGATAAAATTCAATTAGAAGAGAGAAAATGATTAATTTGGAATTAACCGATTAAATAATATATTCGATATATTAAATGAAATTAGATTTCATAACGGAATTAAAATTGAATTTTAATTCAGGGAAATGAATTAATTTAGAATTAATTCGCGAGCGACTTCGTAAAATTTTCGAGGAATTATTATTTAATTAAATTTGATTTAATTAAGTCACAATGGAAAATTCATTAATTCAGAATTAACGAACCCGAGCCCGATATGTGTGTTACGGGCCCACTCGGATTTTGAATTAAAGTGGGGCCCATAATAAGTCACATCACTAGTCAATCTCATCATTTTTTTGTGATGGAAGTTAGTGAGCATTTTGGTAACTTGTAAGACACCTTTTGTCATTTTGGAATGACATTTACCAAACTTGATTTTGGTAAAGGTAATTGACTTTTTGGAAAATCATTACAACAACACAACACCAAAATAAAAAAACTCTCCCTCTCTTTTCTTTCCAATGTCGTGACCTTCCTCTCCAAGAAGAAATTCTTGTTGTAATTTTTTTCTTCAAGCTAGCACTTCCAAGGATTATTCAAAGGTGTTAGGGAAACTTTCCCATTGAGTTTGGAATTCAAACATCAAGCTTGGAGCTTAATATATAATCAAATATGAAGCTTGGAGCTCAAAGTTTTCAAAAGTTTTGAACTTTCCACCTACATCCAATCCATTCAATGTAAGTATTTCCGCTACTTCCTTGATTATTCACACTTATTTATGCTTAAATAATCTTAGACATGTTCTTAGAGAACCCAACAATGGTATCATGAGCCAATTTCAAGCATGAAATGAACTTAGGGTTTATCTACTTTATTTTGGGGATTTTATGATTTGAGCATGATATCTTCAAAATGATGGTATGGTTGAGCTTGGATGATGTTAAATTAGATTTTTGCATCTTAGGAATTGAGAAAATGAATTGGATAAATTTTCCCATAATTCCATATGCTTGGCCGAATGTGATGAACCTTGTAGCTCATGGTGATTTTGATTTTTAGACCATTGGAAGTGTTTAAAATGCATGAATATATATTGATTTGCGATTTAATTGGATTGAAATCAAAATTGATGAAAATAAAGCCATATTGTCGTTAGCATTGAGAGCATGATTATGAGTTGATTTTGCTTCAATTGTGTTGGACATGTATTGAATATGATTAAGCATGATTAATTAATAAAATTGGTGTTTTGGAAATGTTAATTTAACTAATTAATTATGGCTATACACATTAAATAAATTGTGATATTTGTAATATTGGAATTTAATTAATTAGGCTTTAATTTGGAATTGGGCTAAAATTGTTATGTTTGGGCTTAATGGGGTTGGTTGGGCTAAGTTGGTTTAGGACAATTGGATTGGATCCAAATTGGGCCTAAAACCATTCCATAAAGTTCAAATATAATTAATGGGCCTTTTAAATTTTATTGGGCCTAATGGGCCAAAATTGATTTTATGGCAAATATGGTGATTCCTTTATTGGGCCTTGGCAATTGGGTTTGACCAATATTGGCCAAAGCCCATGCCTTGTGAAATTAATTAAAAGCCCATTGGACTTTAATTAAATTGACATTGGATGTTAATTGGGCATTTGAGATCAATTAAGATTGGATTTAGAATCTAAGTCTAAAAGACAGATTAATAAAGTGTAATTATTTAATTTGGAATTAAATAAGAATTATTATTGAATACAAATTAAAATGGATTTAAAATTATAGTTCGATATAATTCAAGAATACGCACTTTGAGTACTTATTCTTAAACGAGTTGGACTCATGCAAATCAAATCGTTTTTTGAACATTGGACGATCACTTAATTCAAAGATTAATTAATTGGATTAGATTGATTGAATAACATGCATTGTGTGAATACATGGATGTATTGTATGATTAATGTATATCGGATGGATATTAGATGGGTGAGGACAATTTTAGAAATTGTTGTAATAAATTTAGAATATATTAAATTGGACATATGTCCAGCCTTTATCTCTTGACTCTTTGTAATTCTCTTCTCACCAATTCCCCTCAATGTAAATGAGGTTTCTTTAATGTATTATGTAATTGGGTAGAAGTTAGAATAGTGCTAGCCATGGAGAGGAAAGAGACTGATTTGTTCTAGGAACAATTTGTGAGATATCCATCCGCATACCAATATTATTTTATTTATCGATCCTTATTATTCTTTTAGAATGCATGCTTAAGGGTGTATGATGAGACATAATCAAAGATAATAAATTAGTTGCCAATTTACACGAAAAACGTTCAATAAATATTAAGCGTTTTCCTTCCATTGAGTGGCTCTTTCTCAAGATCCAAGATTGGCATTGGTTTGTTGGCCAAAGTCAAGATCAATGTCCATCGCGAATATGTTTGAACCATGAAAGCTTTGTTCTATATCGCATGTCTTGGGCAAGTTGTGATTTGTTGACCAAAGTTAAGGTCACTTCTTGTTCATCGACATGGATTACAAAACTTTCCAAAGTCAATGGGTCCCGCTTAACTGGAATCATTAAGCTTGTTCAGCCAAAGACAAGACTTAGTTGATTCAGAGGAAAAGGTTAGGAAAATATATTGGAAATATTGGTGTATATATTGTATATATGTTTCAGACTTGGAGGTCCACCTACGGGATCTAGGAATTGGATGAGATACAATTGATCTTTGAGATCTACCTAGTTAAATATAATACAGCTTGTTGGCTAAAGTCAAGGTTGTGTGTTATTTAACGGGATCTTAGCCCACCAGAAAATTAGGTTTCCCGAGTACTCAACAGAGGGTTAGAGGCTCGCCGAAAAATAGTGGGAGGCCAGTGTTGAATTTGTAATTTCGTTCAAATACGTGCTTTCAAATTTTTTCATCATTTTATATATTTATTAGTTGGAATAATATTTTATTATTTTTCTTGTAATAGTTGGATTGTACCAAAAAATTATTAATTGAATAGTTAGACTGTTGCAATTAAGATTTCGGGAAAGAACAACGTTAGAGACATCGTCATGGGCGAAAATGTCTTTAATGGCGCAAACTTTCCTGACTGGGAAATGAACCTCATGATTGCTCTAGGGTCTGAGAAGTTGCTCTATACGATAGAGAAACCTCTTGGGCCTAAACCTGGACCTGAGCAGCCAGTTGAGCTTGAGCTTTAGAAGACTCACTGTGATGACAACTCAACTGCTCAATTCGTTATGCTTATTGCCATGACTCCACAATTCCACCGCCAAAACAAGGGATTGGATCCATATGAAATGATGGCGAAATTGAATGACCTTCATCGATCTAACTTTAGATCGCAGAAGTATGAGTTGTAGAAAAAGTTCTTTCGCGATCACATGTCAAAGGGTACATCTGTCAAGCACGATGTGTCACAGATGATTGCTACCATCGAACAGCTGGGATAGCTGGGCATAGTCTTTGAGGCTGAGACTTCTAGAGATTTGATCTTACTGTCTCTTTCTGAGAGTTGGAGCGGGTTCATCATGAACTACAATATGATGAACCAAGATCATACTCTTGGAGAGTTGATGTCATTGCCGCATGAAGCAGAAAATGAGCTTTTAAAGGGAAAAAAGCCCGAGACGCACTTCGCTTCAACATCTCAGTCTCCCAAGGCTTGGCCGAAGGCCGCTAGAGGTGTAAAGAAGAAGAAGAAGGGAAAATCCAAATCGTCAAAGTCTTACGGGAAGGCAAAGGACAAATCCCAATATGTCTGCATACAGTGTGGCAAACGGGGTCACTGGAAGCATGACTGCCGTGAGTACAATGCGCACATGAAGGAAATTAAAGCGGACAAGGCACAAGCTTCAGGTATATTTGTTATAGAAATAAACATGTCTACTCATATATGTACTGATGTGCATTATTTACAGATTAGCAGGAGACTGGCCTCATGGGAGATTGATCTACGAGTTGGAAATCGGACCAAAGTTGCTGTTTTGGCTGTAGGGACTTATATTTTGGAACTTCCATCGGGGTATGTACTAAATCTATCAGACTGTTATTATGTACCTAGTTTGACTAGGAATATTATTTATGTATCTTTATTAGCCGTGGGTATACTTTTGTATTTATAAACACTGGGTGTTTTATATATAAAAAAGATATTGAGATATGTAGTGCTGATGTGAATAATGGTCTTTATATTCTCAATATAAATCAATCTCAAACAAATAATGTAACAAACAAACTAAGTAACAAAGATTAAACTTATATGTGGCATTGTCCTCTGGGACACATAACAAGACTCGTATGTCCACACTTTCGATGAGTGGATACTTGGATGGATTTGATCCAAATTCATATGACGTCTGCAAATCTTGTTTATTAGGTAAGATGCCTAAAACACCTTTTAACGGTAAAGGTGCACGTGCTACCAAATTGTTAGCCCTCGTTCATAGTGACGCATGTGGCCCTATGTCTAACCAGGCTAGAGTGGATATGAATACTCTGTAACCTTTACGGATGATGCATCATGTTATGGTTATGTGTATCTTATGAGACACAACTCTAAAACCTTTGAGAGATTCAAAGAGTTTCGACACAAAGTAGAAAAATAGACCGGTAAAAGTATTAAAATTTTACGGTCGGACCGTGGTGGAGAATACTTAAGCAACAGGTTTCTTGATTACTTGAAAGAATATGGTATTATTTCACAATGGACTCCTACTGGAACACCTCAATTAAACGGTGTGTTTGAACGGAGAAACCAAACTTTGTTGGACATGGTAAGGTCTATGATGAGTCGTATTGAGCTATCAATTTCCTTCTAGGAATATGCATTGAACAGTGCAATACTTATTTTGGATAAGGTTCCGTCAAAGTCTGTTCAACAGACTGCATATGAGTTATGGACGGGAAAAAACCGGGTTTCTCATTCCTGAAAATTTGAGGTTGCTGGGTATACGTTAAACGTTTGGATGGTACCAAACTAGAACCCAAATTGGATAAATGCCTATTTGTTGGTTATCCTAGGGAAACCAAAAGATATTACTTCTATCACCTACAAGAGAACAAGGTATTTGTTGCTCTACATGCGGTTTTCCTCAAAAGGGAATTCCTAAATACTGTGGTAAGTGGGAGGAAAGTAGAACTCGATGAAAATCAGAGTGATACTGTTCTTGGCACGGAATCCTTAACGAAATATGAACAGTATGTTAGTGTTCCTAGAACATGCCAAGGATCTAATAAGCAAGAAAAAGTGTTCATAAATTCATTATAAGTTGTGGAATTACTTACATTGAATGGATTTGAGCTTTTAAAATTTTTGAGAAGAAGATCCCCAAGATCCTTCCTTTATTGATTCCAAGCTTTGAGTGTTGATTCCAACTCTTGAAGTTGTTTCCCTATCACCTTTGTTGATTTGTAAAGTGCTACCTTTGTTGATTTTGCAACAAAATCAAAGAGAGAGTGGATAGGAGATTCACGCCCATACTATATTGTGTTCATATATTAGGGTTTCTCATTTGTTCCAAGTGTTGTGTTGGAAGTGAAAAGAGAGAGAAGGCTTTTTGGTTTTGTTAAAGGGTTTTACCATTTTACCTAAAACCATGTAGTTGGGGGTTTTGGTTTCACCTAAACCAAGTTGTTGGAAAGTAAGTGGTTTTGGCATAAATTCCAACCACTTTCCAACCACCACTTCACATGTGTGAAGTGGGCCCCACCATTTTGAATTCAAAATTCGAAATGTCTCTACGGACATTTACCGCGGCTCGAATCCGTTTAATCCGATTAAACGAACTTTCGTCGCTAAATAATTAAATCTAATTTAATTAAATAACGATGCCTCGCATATATGTTACGAACGTTGTCTACGAATTAATTCTAAATTAATTTGTTCATTCGCATTAAAGTCCACTTTAATTTCGTAATGAAATCCAATTCATATTAATATATCCGATATATTAATTTTAGCCCATACGAATAAATTAAATAGAAAAATCAAATTTTACTATTAAATTTATTTTACCGATTAATTCCAATTAATCGCGTTCTCTCTCTTCCGAACACATTTAATCCCAGATTAAATAATACCTCAATTAATCCCAGATTAATTTTCTCTCTCTTAATTAATCCAGATTAATTCTAATTTAAATCAATTGTCATCGGTGAATCTTGGGTAAGCGACCCAAGAGATCCCTGGATATGTTGGCAGTAAATAAGGTCATCGGATTATCCAAATACGTGCGTACCTCATACCACGTGCTTACCAATTTACAAGACATGGTTGGCTTCTAGCAAAGCACTGTGCCTACCCAATTCTCCAGAAATATTCTTACTGGAATATATAATCTAAGTCAGGCGTAGTATACGTAGTATTGCGTATTGCGATCCAGTATCGGATGTCACGTGTTAGGCCTGGGACTGGAATTGTGTCTGCCCCGTAGGAAGCACATTTCAGATGTCTGGTAACTAGTCTCTATAATCGGATATACATGACCTAGTCATAATATCCCGACGACTGCAGTACTTAAGAGCACCAGTACCGTATCCTACGTGACATCATCTCCACTATGACTAGAGTGATACTTCCGTCTTGACATCACACCCAATACACTACGATTCTCAATATACCTAGCAGAGGCGTACACAGAACCGGTTAAAGCCCTGGACGACCAAAACTAAAGCATACCAATTGTCGCAAGTATTAGCGATGCAAGTCTCAGGTTAAGACCAAATACACCTACCCTGATTTCGGACATCCATAAACACATAGTCATACTACCAATGGAATTCCGATGGGTCTATCCAGAGCGAAGCTGTTTTCCGCACCATCGGTAAAACACAACCTCTTATCACACTTGCATGAGTATCCAATACCCAAATATATGAGAACTATGCTGTTACGCTTCCATAACACGCACAAGTGTAATACTAGTCTATTTCACATTATCGATGTCCAGTCTCGATAATACTACGACTAAGGATATTGAATGATTAATCCTTCTTGGACTGATATTGTCTCATATCATCTCAATCCAGGAACTAATCATAAGGACCTCCTATCATTTATACATCTAGGTGATCTAATCACAAATGATAAGAGAGCAATCTCCTTTGTCACATAGTTAATTTGTACAACAACACCATGATCTGTACAAATAGTGACGCTATGGCTCATAACTGTCCAACAATCTCCCACTTGGCCTATAGCCAGTCACTCGAGTGTCATACACCCGAACTATGTACGATTCGCTCAAACTGCTGAGGAAAGGCTTTCGTCAGCAGATTTGTATGATTATCGTTTGATGCGATTTATTCGATCATCACATCGTCACGATGTATGATCTGAACGAATCAGATGAATAGTCAAATTATATATGGATCGTTGATGAGACCATTAATTCTTTAGCCTGTGCTGACGCCTGGCTCAGCTACTAACAGAACTATATCTAATCTAATTAGATTTACTATCGACCCAAATGGCTTCTATTGCTGCCTCAGCCGCAGCAATAACCCGCGTTTATTGTTTATTCGGTAACAGTATCTTGCTTGGAAGATTTCCAGCTCACTGTTCCGTTATTCAAACTGTATAGTACCGTTGTTTTTATCGGTTAGGAAACTTGCAGTAGTGATCCCGGTCACTTTAAGTTCTCCTTCTCCATAGTTTAAGACATCATCCTTAGTTCTCTAAGATACTAACGGATGTTCTTAATATCAATCCAGTGACTATCACTTGGATTGACCTATTTGTGACTCCATATGCTCAAAGCGTATGAGACAGCAGGTCACGTACATTTATTTTAATGTACAAGTTCTTAATGAGTGTTAACAACTTTAAATCTATCCCAGTAGATCTTTATTCCTAGAATAAAGGTTGTTTCTCCCAAGAATTCTACGGAGAATTTTCATGAAATCCAAGCTTTCACCGATTGTAATATGGGAATATCATTTCCAAGAAATGACATATCATCATTATGAGGACATTCACTGTCAGTTCACTCCCACTAACCTCCTTATATACACAAGAATCATTTCATTTTGAATTAAATCATAAACCATTATGATTACATCAAAACGATAATTCCAAGAACCTAATGCTTGCTTCAATCCAAACATGGATCGAATAACCTGCAAACCTTGTTTGCTAGTTTTTATACGATAAAATCGTCAGGATGTTGTAAACATCCTCCAAAAGGTTTCCTTTTAGGAAAGCGATTTTCCCGTTCAGCTGCCACATTTCATAAATAAAACGTGCAGCATCAGCAAGCATTATCCAAATGGATTTAACGTGGCAACATGTAAAAGATTTCGTTGTAATCAACACAATGTTGATAAAGATACCTTCCCACTACAAGCTAGCTTAGTACGTTAGTATGCTGCCATCCACGTATGTATTCCTTGAAGACTTATATAGTACCAATAGGGGTGTTCACGGGTCGGGTCGGGTCGGGTCGGGTTTTTGTATTTTTTTAATGACCCGATCGGGTCGGGTCAGTCGACCCGAAACCCGAAATTTTACTGGATGACCCGCGCGGGTCGGGTTAAAAAACCGTGGGTCGGGTCGGGTCAATAGGAAAATGGAGTGAAATATAATATATATTTTTAATGGTATAATTTTAACAAAATCAGTGAGTGGTTGAAATGTTAAAGTGTTGATTGTTTTCTATTGGATTACATGTTCGATTCTGGGCAGAGGCAGCATTTGGAATTTAATTTTTTCTCTTTTCATTGCTTGACAACTTGTGCTATTTTCTTTCTTTTTCATTACTAATTGGCAATTGTTGTGCTTATTTTTATAATTTGTAATTTATACAACAAAATTTTAATGAATTAAACTACAAAATATTAATATTACAAATCATTATTAATAATAACTTAGTGAATCATTCCAAACTACAAGTACAACTACTTGTTTACCAACAATGAAGGCAATAAAGCCACTGACTCATTTCTAATTTTCAACTTCCAAATAACCTGTAACTTCCAACTTCCAAACATTCATTTCAAATTCAAGTATTCAACCATTCATTTCAACTTCCAAAAACTTTCAACTTCTAAACATTCCAAAATCCAAACTTACAAATCAAACACTTAACAGTTCATAGACTTACAAACTTACAAATATGGAAACATGACAAACATCTAATATTACAAATCATTCCAACTTCCAACTTCCAAGTTCCAACTTACAAAGCAAACACTACAACAGTTCAAAACTTCGGCTTACAAACTTACAAATCTGGAAACAGCCAAACACTCAACATACACTTGAAGTCTTGAACATCCAAATTTCCAACAAAGTTGTCAAACCTGTAATATCAAATAATATTATTATTACTCAATAATTATATGAATTAAACAAACTTGAATCAAATGAATTAAATTTCAATTTCTAATGTTCATGTCAATTCAACCTACCAGATGACAGATATCACAAACCCTTAACCGAAAATCCAAAAACCCTACCAGATATCACAAACCCTAATTCAATTTCACGCATCATCATTCATCAGATTGATATAAAAAAATCAGTACAAAGCACAAACCCTAATTCAATTCACGAAATAAAAAATAGGTTGGTAACTTGGTATAAAAAAAATACTACAAACTTACATGGTACGAAGAGAAAGCGAGTGCGCTTACCGAAGAGAGAAGAGAGCGATGGCCGACGGGAGAGGAAGAAGATGAGTGAGATTTGTTGGCAGTTTGGCAGAAGCCGAGAACGAGAACGAGAACGTCGAGAAGAAACGATGAGGATGTGGGTGAGATTTGTAGTGGCAGAATCCGAGAACAAGAAGAAAAGATGAGGATGTGGGTGAGATTTGTAGTGGTAGAAGCCGAGATTGAGTAGAGAAGATGAAGATGTGGGTGATGATGATTTTTGATTGTGTACTGTCGGCGAGAATGTTTTTTGTGGCTTCTCTTGAGAATGCCCTAATTTTTTTTTTTATATATGTTAATCGGGTCGGGTTGGGTCGACCAGACAAAAAAGCCTCTGAACCCGTGACCCGACCCTAAATTTGGGTCGGGTCACAGATGACCCGAATTTTCATTTTTAAAAAGCTAAACCCGACCGGGTCGGGTCGCGTTGGGTCAGGTCGCGGGTTGACCCGACCCTATGAACACCCCTAAGTACCAATAGGCACAATGCCTTGCGGTACAACAACTAGTGTCTAAATATAGTTGTTATACATGGAATCCATTTCGGACTCATGGCACTTTGCAATAATAGGGAGTCGATACCTTGAATCATTTCCTTATACGTAGTCAGTTGGTATTCCTCAAAATATTGACATCTTTATAAGGTGAGATCAGAAACCCATACCCCAGGTTGTTTTCTGACTCTCTCCGATCTATGCGGTTCTTGTGTATTGGAAGAGTATTGGTATAGTTACATCTTTGATGAACTATTTGTGTTCCATTATGGACTTGGTGCCTTGAACAGTATTACTCCAATTTTCATCAAGTTTTACTATCCTCCCACTTACCACTGCATATCGGTATTCCTTTTAGGAAAACCGCATGGTGACCAACAATTATATTGTTCTCCAGTGAGTTGTATAAGTACTATACTTTGGTTTCCCTAGGATAACCTATAATTGGCACTTATCCAATTTGGGTTCTTGTTTGGTATCATCCAAACATATGCTTAGCATTCCCAAATCAACAGGAATGAGAAAACCCGGTTTCTTTCCTGTTCATATCTAATATGAATTATGTCTAACAGATTTTCATGGAACCTTATTCAAAATAAGTATAGCATTGTTAATGCTTATCCCTTTGAAGGAAAATGGTAGCTCAGAGCGACTCATGATTAACCTTATCATGTCTAACAAAATTCGATTTCTCCGTTTGGACACACTGTCAAATTGACGTTCCGGGAGGAGTCCTCATTGAAAGAATACTATACTCTTTCAAGTATATGAGAAACTTATTGCTTAAGTATTTTAATCATGGTCAAACCGTGATGTTTTAATACTTTAGCCGATCTGTTCGTCTATTTCGTGTCGAAACTCTAAAAGTTTCCCATTTGTGTTCTTCGAAAGAAACACAACCATAACGCGATGCCATATCCGTAAAGGTCATGAAATATTCATATACCTCTAGCCTAGCTAGACATGGGCCCACTTACGTCACTATGAACAAGGGCTAATAGATCGGTGGCACTTACACTTTTACCAAGTAAAGGTGTTTTAGGCATTTTGCCCAATAAACTAGATTCGTAGACTTCATTTGAATGGAATCATATCCGTCCTAGTATCCACTCTTCAAAAGTGTGGATATACGAGTGTTGTTTAATGTGTCCCAGATAACACTGCCACAAATAAGTCTTATCTGATCAAATCAGTTTGAGCTATTTGTTCTTCATATTATATGTTTGAGATTTATTTATATTCAAAATATAAATGCTGTTATTCATATCTAATGTGTTTATCTCAATATCATCTTTATAAAATAAAACACTTTAGTGTTCTAGAATATAAAGTTATACTCGCAACGAGTTATACTCGATATAGAGATAATTTTTCTAGTCAAACTAGTTACATTTTAACAGTTTCCTAATTTAAGTACGTACCTAAAGAGTAGTTCCTAAACTTAGGTATCTACGGTTAAAACAGCGACTTTCGTCCCGTTTTCGATTCACAGATTAATCTCAATTGAAGTCAATATCCTACTCATAGCAGATTCTTAACATCAATGCATATTTATGTATCACACTTAGTATTTAAAATCCAATTTTAATACTAGTAATGAACATATTTATGACAAACATATTTGAAGTCAGAGCCTTGCTCGTCTTCAATTCCTTTATGTCTGCTTTGTCCATACGGAAGTCACGCTTCAATAACTCCGTTTGCCACAATTTAGACAGACATTTTGGGATATGTCATTTATCTTCCTAGAAGATTATAATGATTTTGCCTTTGCCCTTTTCACATTCCAGAAGTCTTTGGCCAAGCCTTGGCCTTCTAGAATATCGAAGTAAGGTGCGCCTTGCGCTTCTTGCCTTATTGTAAACTTTGACTTTGGTCTCATTAAGAATAGCCATTAACTCTCCAAGAGTTATTAATTGCAATTTAATACTTCTAAGATCTAAGAATAGATCTATGAAGATCCTTCAATTTCTTCATCATACTTTAAGGATCTAATCCTTAGTTCTGATTAGGAAAATAAGGAGTCCTTTTGACAAGTATAATGGATTAAGCACTAAAGTTATCATCACATGAATCTTCCAAAGATCATGCTCTACTATTTGCTTAACTCTGGGCTTAGACCTAATATGTTATTTTATCAAATAAAGTAACTTATTAGTTTCCAGGACCATCCTGAAATTTTATTCCCAATTTGAAAATTAAAGTCGTTTAAACACATTTTCACCCAGGATTATGTTTTAAACACTAATCTTTCAGTTATCTTGATTCCAATAGTCTAACTCTCCAATCAACGATTTCGGGTACAATCTAATGTAATGATTACTATAGTCTAACTATATAACTGATTACGATTTTATTGGTTAAAATCAAATATATATTGATTACTATAATCCAATTATATAATCAACTATAAATGATCGGTAAAATTCAAATATATTGATTACTATAATCCAATTATATAATCAACTATGAATGAAGGGTAAAATTCAAATATATTGATTACTATAATCCATTATATAATCAACTATAAATGAAGTAGTTTGAATACAGTCCAACTGTTTAATAAAAACAACAATAAATATTAGTCTAACTAATATATAATTTATTTGACGAATGATATTTGATTGAGCGCGTATGGCAAGTAACTAAACGAATATAGCAAATCTAATACTTGACTCCCTCTATTTTTCGGCGAGCCTCTAACCCTCTTTGAAGTACTCGGGAAACCTAATTCCTAGTGGGCTAGGATCCCGTTAAATAACACACAATCTTGACTTTGGCCAACAAATTGTATGATACTTAACTAGGTAGATCTCTAAGATCACTTGGATCTCATCCAATTCCTTGATCCAGTATGTGGACATCCAAGTCCAAAACATATATCTTATATATGCCAACATATCCAATATATTGCCTAACTTTTTCCTCCGAATCAACTAAGCATTGGCTTTGGCACAACAAACTTAGTGATCCCAGTTAAGCGGAACCCATTGACCATGTAAAGCTTCGTAATCAATGTCGATGGACAAGAAGTGATCTTGACTTTGGCCAACAAATCAAAACCTGGACAAGACACCGATATGGAACAAAGCCTTCATGATTCAAACACATCCGCAATTGACAAAGGTCTTGACTTTGGCCAACAAACCAATGCCAACTTTGGATCTTGAGTAAGAATCACTCAACGGAAGGAAAAACGCTTAATATTGTTTGAGGGTTTTTCGCGTGCAAATTGGAAACCAATTTATTATCTTTAGTTAGGTCTCATCATACACCCTTAAGCATGCATTCTAACAGCATAATAAGGCGCGATAAATAAATAAATTAATAATGATTTGCGGATGGATATCTCACAAATTGTCCCTAGAACAACTCACTCCCTTTCCTCTCCCCGGCTAGAACTTTTCTAACTTCTACCCAATTACAAAATACAATAAAGAAACCTCATTAACATTGAGGAGAATTGGTGAGAAGAGAAATACAAAGATAAGGAGATAAAAGGCTGGACACGCAGTTCCAATTTAATAAATTCTAAATTTATTACAACAATTTCCAAAATTGCCCTCACCCTTCTAATATCCATCCGATATACATTATTCATGCAATACATTCATGTATTCATACAAATCATGTTATTCAATCAATCTAATCCAATTAATTAATCTTTGAATTAATGACCATCCAATGTTCAAACAACAATTTGATTTGCGTGAGTCAAACTTGTTTAAGAATAAATACTCAAGTAAGTATTCTTGAATTATATTGAACTACAACTTTAAATCCAATTTATTTGTATTCAATACTAATTTCAAATTAAATATTTACACTTACTGATAAGCCTTAAAGACTTGGATTCCAAATCCAATCTTAATGGGTCTCAAAGGCCCAATAACATCCAATGTCATTTTAATTAAAGTCCAATGGGCTTTTAATTGATTCTTAAGGCATGAATTTTGGCCATAATGGATCAAACCCAAAATGCCAAGGCCCAATAGGAATCACCCTATTGCCAACAAATCAATTTAGGCCTATTAGGTCCAATTAAATTCTTTAAAGGGCCAAGTGATGTATTTGGACTTTATGGAATTGGTTTTGGGCCCAATTTGATCCAATCCAAAAGTCCAAAACCAAACTTGGTCAAACCAAGCCCATTAAGCCCAAATACACACTTTTAGCCCAATTCACAATTAAAGGCTTATTAACATAATTATAATATTCCAAATATCACAACTACTTTAATTAAAGTGTATTAGCCATGATTAATTAATTAAACTCAATATTTCCAAAATACCAATTAACTTAATTCATCATGGTTAATCCATCAATTCATGCTCAACACAAATTGAAGCCAAAACACATCATTTCATGCTCAACACAAATTGAATCCAAAATTCATCATTACATGCTCAACGTGCTTTTTGATTTTAACATGAAAATTATTGACTTTGATTCCAATCGAATCAAACCAATAATCAACATTTAAACATGCATTTAAACACATCATTTCATGTTAAAAAAAAAATTAAACATGCAGTCCACTGCAGTGCATGATTCGGCCAATGGAGCATTTTTTTAATTTTTGATCCAATCAATTTATTTCAAATGTATCATGCATAACTCTAAGTTAACATAATCTAAGCATGTTCAAAGCATCAATTTGAAGAAATCATGTTCAAAACATAAAAGCCCCAAATTTTAGTCTCATGAACCCTAAAATTTTCATGCTTAAAATTGGCGCTCCGATACCATTGTTAGTGTTCCTAGAACATGCCAATGATCTAATAAGCAAGAAAAGGTGTTCATAAATTCATTATAATTTATTGAATGGATTACTTACATTGAATGGATTTGAGCTTTTAAAATTTTTTAGAAGAAGATCTCCAAGATCCTTCCTTTGTTGATTCCAAGCTTTGAGTGTTGATTCCAACTCTTGAAGTTGTTTCCCTATCACATTTGTTGATTTGTAAAGTGCTAGCTTTGTTGATTTTGCAACAAAATCAAAGAGAGAGTAGAGAGGAGATTCACGCCCATCCTAGTGTATTAGGGTTTCTTATTTGTTCCCAGTGTTGTGTTGGAAGTGAAGAGAGAGAGAAGTCTTTTTGGTTTTGTTAAAGGGTTTTAATCTTTTACCCAAAAACATGTAGTTGGGGGTTTTGGTTTCACCTAAACCAAGTGGTTGGAAAGTAAGTGGTTTTGGCATAAATGCCAACCACTTTCCAACCACCACTTCACATGTGTGACATGTGTGAAGTGGGCCCCACCATTTTGAATTTAAATTCAAAATGTCTTTACGAACATTTGTCGTGGCTCAAATCCGTTTAATCCGATTAAACGAACTTTTGTCGCTAAATAATTAAATCTAATTTAATTAAATAACGATGAATCGCAAATATATTACGAACGTTGTCTACGAATTAATTCTAAATTATCGTTCGTTCG
This sequence comes from Zanthoxylum bungeanum, assembly GCA_019454045.1. NCBI lineage: Eukaryota > Viridiplantae > Streptophyta > Magnoliopsida > Sapindales > Rutaceae > Zanthoxylum > Zanthoxylum bungeanum. The sequence goes on from SKCR01025753.1 coordinate 59,994, forward strand.
CATTAAAGTCCATCTTTAATTTCGTAATGAAATCCAATTCATATTAATATATCTGATATATTAATTTTAGCCCATACAAATAAATTAAATAGAAAAATCAAATTTAATTATTAAATTTATTTTACAGATTAATTCCAAATTAATCGCATTCTCTCTCTTCCGAACACATTTAATCCCAGATTAAATAATACCTCAATTAATCCCAGATTAATTTTCTCTCTCTTAATTAATCCCAGATTAATTCTAATTTAAATCAACTGTCATCGGTGAATCTTTGGGAAGCGACCCAAGAGATCCCTAGATATGTTGGCAGTAAATACGGTCATCGGATTATCCGAATACGTGCGTACCTCGAACCACATGTTTACCGATTTACAAGACATGGTTGGCTTCTAGCAAAGCACCGTGCCTACCCAATTCTCCAGAAATATTCTTACTGGAATATACAATCTATGTCAGACGTAGTATACGTAGTATTGCATATTACGATCCAGTATCGGATGTCACGTGCTAGGCCTGGGGCTGGAATTATGTCTGCCCCGTACGAAGCACATGTCGGATGTCTGGTAACTAGTCTCTATAATTGGATATACATGACCTAGTCATAATATCCCGATGACTGCAGTACTTAAGAGCACTAGTACCGTATCCTACGTGACATCATCTCAACTATGACTGGAGTGATACTTCCGTCTTGACATCACACCCAATACACTACGATTCTCAATATACCTAGCAGAGGCGTACACGGAACCGGTTAAAGCCTTGGACGACCAAAACTAAAGCATACCGATTGTCGTAAGTATTAGCGATGCAAGTCTCAAGTTAAGACCAAATACACCTACCCTGAAGATATTTTCTGTGCCATCGGTAAAACACAACCTCGTATCACACTTGCATGAGTATCCAATACCCAAATATATGAGAACTATGCTGTTACGCTTCCATAACAGGCACAAGTGTAATACTAGTCTATTCCGCATTATCGATGTCCAGTCTCGATAATACTACGACTAGGGATATTTAATGATTAATCCTTCGTGGACTGATACTGTCTCATATCATCTCAATCCAGGAACTAATCATAAGGACCTCCTGTCATTTATACATCTAGGTGATCTAATCACAAATGATAAGAGAGCAATCTCCTTTGTCACATAGTTAATTTGTACAACAACACCATGATCTGTACAAATAGTGACGCTATGGGTCATAACTGTCCAACACAGTACATCATGGATGAGACTGTACCACAATCTTCGAATACACAAGAACAGCGTAAATCAGAGAGAGTCATAAAACAACCTGAGAGGTAAGGGTTTCTGATCTCACCTCATGTGGATATTAATCTTATTGAGGATAAACGAGCCGACTATATATGAGGAAGTGATACAAGATATCGACTCCGCTTTATGGCAAGAAGCCATGAAGTTTAAAATGGATTCCATGTACACCAACCAAGTGTTGGATAATATGACCCATAGCGTCACTATTTGCACAGATCATTGTGTTGTTGTAGCAAATTAACTATGTAATAAGGAAATTGCACTCTCATCATTTGTGATTAGATCACCATAGATATATAAATGAAGAGAGGTCCCTATGATTAGTTCCTGGATTGAG
>SKCR01025754.1:0-50781 GCA_019454045.1 Zanthoxylum bungeanum
GATACTCAATTATTGATGCTGACGTGGCGCTGACGTGGCGGTGACGTGGCGACACGTGGGAAAGAGACTGTCGGCACCATAGAATTGCGACACATGTCACTTCCTGATTGGCTGATGATGATGTGGCACGACACGTGGCAATTTGACTTGTTGACTTGCTGACGTGGCTGATGACTTGGCGGTAACGTGGCGATGATGACTGTCGGCACCGTAGGATGCTGACACGTGGCACGGCGCACGTTAGCAGATCGGCTGTGATGGTGACACGTGGCACGGCGCATTTTAGCAAAGTCAAACTTTTCTCATATTCTGATTTGTGGACCCGGCGCACGTTAGCACTGTTCGGCGCATTTTAGACGTCGCGACGCGGAAGTCTGGGCGTCGCGACGCGCTTAAGACCAAAATATCCCTGTTGACGCATTTTTGTCTGTTTTGCCCCAAATTGCCTCCAATGCTTTCCAAACTTTATTTTATCTACAAAATAACACAAAACATATCAAAACGTTCACAAAACTCAAGAAACTATACAAAATATTAGGTTAAATGAGTGGGAAATAGTGATATAAATACCACTCATCACACGTCTATACTAGTCTCCAAGACTTATGGTTAATTGAGAAACCATTGGAATCATATATTCCAGTATACGGCATGTACCGGTCTCAACGGGTTTACTATACTGACCAAGTAGTGTAAACCTTGACCAGGAACTGTCTGAGAATGACAACGTCATGATACAACTCAATGTCAGTTACGACGCTTTTACAACTGCACCATGACTAGTCATTCTAAGGTCATTACGTCTTTACCATATTAAAAGATACATTATATTATAGAAACTGTATATATTATTCATAATAATAATGTTTTACAGAAGTATTCATAAAGAAATACAACCGGGAATTGGCGCTCTGAGCACCAACCCCAACAGTGGACGCATAGGAAACATGTGGAAAGAGCGGAAACGAAAAAAGCACAAGACCAGAAAAAGTCATTGTGTCCCGACGCGACATCAGCTTCACTCCATACTGAAATCCAGCAAGTTTGGCGTCGCGGCGCCCCGGAAGACCACAGAAATATAATTTAGTCATGTTTGATGTGCACAATGACTTAGGGACTTCCCTATATAAATCCAAGTTCGTCCAAAACCCTAAAGGATGAGAAAAACAGAGAGAAAACACACAATAAATAGTTGAAGTCGCATATTTGAGAGAGAAGAATGAGGAAGCTTCATGTCAGACATGATGCTCCTCCGATCTATCAAGGCTATGTCTCTCTTATATATGAAGAACTAATCTCCTAGGCAAAGTTAAGGACGAACTCTTGTGATTAAGTTCTTATATCCATGTTTTTGATTCATAATACTCTTCAACGTTTAATATGATTGATGACTTGTTATTCTCTATTATCTTTTGATTTATAATCCAGAGATTGTGTTTTACCAACTTAGATATATGAATAGTCATACTTCTTCTATGTGTGATTGGGAAACCCAGTTGTGACTGGTAATGTTGTTTTATGAGTTGGTCTTCTGCTGCAGTATTGCTTGAGGTTATATTGTCGATGTTAGATAGGTCATAACGATTGTGGACGCTGATTTTCACCCGAGGTCCACAATCAAGATTTCGTTGAGAGATGCACTAGCAATCCTGCAAAACAAAGAGGTAGGGTGAGCGTGGAGATTCTACCCACCGGTGTGGTGGGAGCCGAAGGCACTCCGACGCCCAAGTCAGTAGAAGAAATGAGCTATTAATACCGTAGGATGAGGAGAAAAGGCAGATATTACCTTGACCCCCGTATGGTGCCGTGAGGGCGGAATGAGTGAGGAGATGAGAGCTTGGGTGAGAGTATTCTTAGGTTATGAGTAGGAGAGCTAGAAATTGAATATGATCGAGCTGTGGATCGTCCAGCTCCCCCTATTTCCTCGTAGACTTCAGTTCCTTTTATAGGCTATTTGAGGTGAGACTCATGGATGCGTATAATTGTCATGTATGTTGGTAACGGTCGTGTCATGAAGGGGTAGTTATGTCTGCTTGTTGAAGACTGAAAACGGCTGAGTGGTGTTTATGAGCTTGGGCATTACGTGGACTGGCGTGGGGTGGGCTTTGACTATGGTTTGAGCATGTGATATTTTATTGGGCCTAGGTTTGTGGATCTCTGGGCCTTTATATACATCAAACCTTAAGGGTTCCTTTAGTGTGAATCTGTGATGGTAACTTGGGTTTGGATCTATGCTGGGGGTCTAGTATTGGGCCCAAAGCAAAAGGTCGAAATTGCCCTTGGACCAAATTTGGCCCGTACAGTTTGTCACATACTCTCTAAGTCAATGAGTCATTGGCTTGGAGAGTACTTGACGCGTGTGTCACTTGGGACGAGGCCATAGTATGTAGGTGTACTCGAGCGTTGATGATGTCTATTGATTGAACCAAACGAATGTTAAGTTATGAACTTGACTCTACAAGAGCCATTGGGGAAGTACCCAGTCGACCGAACCAGATGATGGTCGGGATAATGAACTTGACTCTACCAGGGCCATTGGGGAAGTATCCAGTCGATTGAACCAGACGAAGGTCAGGATATAAGTCATACGACATGTGTATTCCATGTCTAAAACTTGACTCGACATGAGTCCAATGGGGATGTCCCCGGTCGAATGATCTAGATGAAAATTCAGGATATAATTCATACGACATGTGTAAACCATGTCTAAAACTTGACTCGATATGAGTCCGTGGGGGATGTCCCCAGTCGACTGGACTTGATGAGGCCATGAAGATATAAGTCATACGAAATGTGTAATCCATGTCTACATCTTGACTCGTCATGAGTCCATAGGGGATTTCCCCAATCGACTAGACTTGATGAGGCTAGGAAGATATAAGACATACGACATGTGTAATCCATATCTGCATCTTGACTCGTCATGAGTCCATGGGGGATGTCCCGGTCGACTGGACTTGATGAGGTCAGGACAATCTCCATACTACTGGTCAAGGACCAGGGGAGTCTTCAAATTTTCCTAAACCAGATGAAGGTCATATGTTGACTCTACATGAGCCATGAGGGATGTACCCAGTCGACCGAACCGAATGATGGTCGGGATAATGAACTTGACTCTACCAGGGTCATTGGGGAAGTACAAAGTCGATTGAACCAGACGAAGGTCATGATATAAGTCATACGACATGTGTATTCCATGTCTACAACTTGACTCGACATGAGTCCATGGGGGATGTCCCCGGTCGACTGATCTAGATGAAAATTCATGATATAATTCATACGACATGTGTAAACCATGTCTACAACTTGACTCGATATGAGTCCGTGGGGGATGTCCCCAGTCGACTGGACTTGATGAGGCCAAGAAGATACAAGTCATACGACATGTGTAATCCATGTCTGCATCTTGACTCGTCATGAGTCCATGGGGGATGTCCCCAGTCGACTGGATTTGATGAGGCCATGACGATATAAGTCATACGACATGTGTAATCCATGTCTGCATCTTGACTTGTCATGAGTCCATCGGGGGTGTCCCCGGTCGACTGGACTTTATGAGGCCAGGACAATCTCCATACTACTGGTCAAAGACCATGAGAGTCTTTAAATTTTCCTAGACCAGATGAAGGTCATATGTTGACTCTACATGAGCCATGAGGGATGTCCCCAGTCGACTGAACCAGATGAAGCTCAGGACAATCTCCATACTACTGGTTACCAGATGTGATTGAGGTCTAAGAAAGTTTTCATTCTACTACTCACGAAGAAGGTACATCATAGTTTACACTCCACATGACCCGATGAAGGTCCAAGAAAGTCTACACACTCCACAATATCTGAAGAAGGTATATGAGAGTCTACACACTCCATTATATCTGATGAAGGTACATGGAAGAGTCTACACACTCTAGACATGATGAAGATCCACGAGGGTCTTCATTCCTCATTCTACATGATCTAAACATGGGTCAATGAGGGTCTTTACTCTACTAGACCTGATGAAGGTCTACGAGGGTCTTTCTTTCTCATACTACAAGACCTGATGATGGTCCATGAGACTACTATCGAATGGGCTATCAAATGGACATGATGATGGTCCATGAATGTCATCACTTATTCTCCTAATGAGGGTTTATGAGACTACAGTCGAATGAACTTGTCGTATGGACTTGATGAATATATATCAAGGTCATCACTTATTACACTAGACATGAAAAAGGTCTATGATGCTACAACGGAATGAACTTGATGAAAGTCATTACTCCTCATTCTTCTACGAGACTACTGTCGAATGGACTTGATGAAAGTCTAGGGAAGTCATCATTCCTGACTCTACTAGATCTAACAAAGGTCAAAGAGGATTTCATTCCTCATATTACAATCCTCACTCTACATGACCTAACAAAGATCAGTGAGGGTCCATGGTCGAATGGACCTTGTGTAAGTCTAAGAATAATTTTCACTCTACCTAACCTGATAAAGGTTGGTCGATTGAACCTGATGGAGATTCTAATGATTTTTCATCTACTAGTCAATGACTATTTTCAAGTCGAATGGATGTAGCTCGAATGATTGTACATGATCATGAAAGTTGTTTAATAAAAATGAATAAATATGTGTATCTGTCATATGGAGGCTTTGTCGAATGAACTTGTTGTCGGATGGGCTAGATGTTGTCCATGCGTATGGAAGTGTATGGAATTGATGGTTTTTCAAGATTCAATAGCTCAATTCGACAGGTTGTGAGTTAATGTCCATTGACTATTTTATATATTTAATTCTCTCACTTCTGTCGTGTCAAATGTGATCCTTTGGCCATACATTATACTACAAATTTTGTTGAGTGGGCCATATGGTGACATTTTATAACAATGGGTGTTTTGTCTACTGAAGTCGGTCGATTCAGTAAGGTTGTGTCGAAGTCCATGCAGTCACGCGATACTAAGCTCAATATAGTGCCACGTCCAGCCACATGCGCAAAGTAGAGTAAAGTTAGACCAAATACATGTATAAATATTCTTGAAGAATATATTTCATGTACTATAGGCCCATGCTTGCTTGAAGCCATTATTATTTCCTCCCTTTTTTTTACAGCAAGCCCATGAAGCAAGCCCAAAGCAAAAGAGAAAAGAAAAGGTGGAACCAAAGCCCACGTTGCATGCATGAATGAAGAATACAAGAAGCCTACAGCCCATTCATGCAAAACATTTTCCCACATCGCCTGGGAAGCTACCTTTCAAGCGAGACACGCAAGCAAGCAAAGCCTACCAACTTGCCACCACCAGCAATCCACACGCATGCTGCCACCATAACCAAGGCATCTGTCAACACACCATAAAGTGTCGTGTAAAGAACCCCGCCTTCGCTTGTGAACAGAGATTTCTTCACGTCTATGCTAAGACGACAAACTCTCTCCACAACGTCTGCTGCAGCTTCAAGTTCTTTATGATACATTGCTTTCTGATTTGGAAATGGAAGACTCGACTTTAGGGTGAAGGATCGTTGTCTGTGCATGAAGTTTTGTCGAGTGGAACACTCTTTTGTATGTAGCGTGGGGCTTTATCTTTGTCGAGTTGAATGAGAGCTGCTCACATTACTGGAAGAGAACATCCATGGCGCTCTGGCCTCCACTTTCGGCTAACAAATTGACTCGAAACTTCTGGACCCCACTCTTCACGCCCTGTTGGATCTTCGCCTTCGGTACTGCTCTCACAATCTTACTAGAATCCATGCTTACTGATGATCGCGAGCCCTTACCAGATGGAAAACTGATTGATCACCCATAATCATCAAACAAGGTTGAATTCGATGACTTTGGATCTGTACCATATGTCCCATAAGATTCTAATTTTCCATCTCCATACGCATAGATACCATCCCCATTTCCATCTTCATACCACTGGCGGAATCGACGATCCTCTGTAGCCAAAAGGAGCAAGGTAAGACAAATTGGGATTAGGATTTGGCGGGGCGTAATCATGGGCCGCCTGATGCTGATCAAACGACGGGAAATAATCATGCGGCTGTCGTAGTGGTTGTTACGTGGTTTTGCGTTGATGCTTTGGTAGGACCCATGGGAATCATACGGCGGTAGTTGAGGTGAGGGGTCGAATGAAAAAAGTGAATTGGGTTTGATGGGGACGGTGTTGCTGGTGTACACATGGGAGCCGTGGGTGGGGCAGGATCAGGATTTTGAGAATATGGAGGGAAATTTTTGGGAATATTTCGAATAATCGTAGATAGGGTTGAATGATATCTCTGCCCAATATCAGACCTGGATGCATGTAAAGTCGCATGGCAGACCTTCATGTTCGCCTTGTAGTGAGGCATTTTTATCATGTGCCAAACCTCTGTTGGCATGTTGTCGAATGGGATTTCGTACCTTTGTTGGGTCTTCACGTGTGAATGACATCTTTGTTCAAAGACAAACCTTCATCAATGTCTCATCGAGTGATATTACAACCTGAAGTCAGATCTTCAATCGTGTAATATCGTAGGGGCCAGTTGCATTTATTTGGGTATGAAAGGCTATATTTTTGTTTGTCTGGGGTGAAGAATGATGATTATCAAATGTGATTTTTCTCAGTCGACCTTTGTATACACTCTCTTTGTTGTTTGATTTTTTTTTAAAGGCATAACAGATCTTTAGAAAGCTTTGGGCTTTCAATTAACATTGTGGGCGAGAGCGGGAGCTTTGAGGCACCCTTAGGCGGGAACCTGAGGCGCCAAATTGAGAGCGGTAAGAAAAGACTTCATGGCTCATTTGCCTCATGCCGAATCTTCATTTGGTGCATCCTCTTCATGCCGAGTCTATCTGTCGTGTCGAATGGAACTTCAGCCAATGGCTAATGTCGTGTCGGCTGGAGTCTCAGACTCTAGCTATGACTTCTTCATTGTCGTGTGGAGTGGAACCTCAGCCACCTAGCTATGATTTCTTCCTTGTCATGTGGAAAATATGACGTCTTCTTACTGGTAGTCAGACTCCTGGTAGACTAGAAATAATTGCTCTTTTGAACTTTTGCATTCCTCTACGCATGGTGGAAGTGATATGCTATGTTTGGTCGACCGAGAGAATGTGTTGATTCATTGTTGATTCAATAGGTCTGTGTTGGAGCTTCGCATGGTTGAATTTTTCTCCTGAAAAATTCGTTGTTGTTCTTGAGTGACGGCTAACTGGGAGGCCACAGGATCTGGCAACAGCTCGCTGCTTGAAGCCATGATTGGCCGTGTTATAGGAACCGTAGACTGTGAGATCTTTGCCTACTATGAACCGCTAAAGTCCCCACGGTGGGCACCAAATTGTGGACGTTGGTTTTCACCCGAGGTCCACAATCGAGATTTCGTTGAGTGGGGCACTAGCAATCCTGCAAAACAAAAACATAGGGTGAGCATGGAGATTCTACCCACCGGTGTGGTGGGAGCCGAAGGCACTCCGACGCCCAAGTCAGTAGAAGAAATGAGCTATTAACACCGTAGGATGAGGAGCAATGGCAGATATTACCTTGACCCCCGTATGGTGCCGTGAGGGCGGAATGGGTGAGGAGATGAGAGCTTGGGTGAGAGTATTCTTAGGTTATGAGTAGAAGAGCTAGAAGTTGAATATGATCGAGCTGTGGATCGTCCAGCTCCCCCCATTTCCTCGTAGACTTCGGTTCATTTTATAGGCTATTTGAGGTGAGACTCATGAATGCGTTTAATTGTCATGTGTGTTGGTAACGGTCGTGTCATGAAGGGGTAGTTATGCCTGCTTGTTGAAGACTGAAAACGGCTGAGTGGTGTTTATGAGCTTGGGCGTTACGTGGACTGGCGTGAGGTGATAATTGACTATGGTTTGGGCATGTGATATTTTATTGGGCCTAAGTTTGTGGATCTCTGGGCCTTTATATACATCAAACCTTGGGGGTTCCTTTAGTGCGAATCTGTGATGGTAACTTGGGCTTGGATCCATGCTGGGGTCTAGTATTGGGCCCGAAGTAAAATGTCGAAATTACCCTTGGACCAAATTTGGCACGTACAACGATAACATTGTGTGTTGTTAACATAGAAAATCAATTCACTAGTTACTTTAGAAATTAATGTGTCTTGAATTGAAATATCTTCAGATTGTTGGTTTGCAATGTGAAACATTCAATTGAGTAATAAAATGAATCAATTACTGAATATATGGATTTGATACAAGAGGGATTCCCGACGCTTTGCTTCTTTTCTCTACTGATAACTCTTAAGTATTTTTCGTCGTTTTTATTTCACATTACCAATTAAACTCATTCGTTTAATTAAGTTATTGCTAAAATTTTGTTTAAGTAAATTAGTTCATTGTAACCATCTCTCTGAGAAATCGACACCCCAACTATACTACGATAATCGCAAGTACTTTTTGAGCGTAATCAGTAGAGAAAATTAAAATCTTAAGATATAGTGTATTGGTATTTAGACCATAAAACGGTGCTCATAGATATACCAAGAGCATTCTCATTTCTTAAAATAAAGATTGAGCATTTGAAGGAAGTAAATTTATTATTTAATGAGAGGGAGGGTCTTCACTAAAAGACAAAGCACATCGGTGAGTTCAAGTTCAAATTTAACTGACAAAACGTCGTCTTCTTTTCTAACGGCGATGCTTTCCGTTGGCTTAACGACAATATTTGTTAGGAACAAGAGCTTGTTGCTCCAACCTCAAGTTCCATTTTTTTTTTCTATCCTATTTTGAAATTTAGCCTGACATAATGCAAACTCCTCCCCACTAATGTCGACGGGATTCGAACATTAAATTTTACATTATCAACACAAGAAATTTTAACAACCCAATTAATTAGGACGCGTTCAACTTCGTCAACTATTGATAAAATAAATAATTACCTTATTCATATCTCATATCAATAAATTCGAGTAGAAAAATCGATATTATCTTAAAGTGTATCGATGTTTTTTTTTAAAAAGATTATCAGGCGATTCTAACCTCACATGGAAGATTTTCAACTTAAGATAATCTCTATAAGCTTTGTGTTTACAAGAATGTTCGAGGACTCCAGTTTTGATAAGAATCTGCCATTAGTTAGTCAAACCCTTTTGACTATGTCTATTAATTTAATTAACTTAAATAAAGCAAGTAACATTTTTTTATTTGTATCATTCATTTATTGAGTGTTTACCTTCAAAAATTTCAAGTTTTACTAGCATAAAATATTAATAAATAAAATTTTATCAAAATTTAATATTAAATTTAAATTTTCAATATTTGAAGGCATATCTCACTTATTTTTATTGAGGCATTAAATTTATTTAAGGTGCGTTTGGTAGAATATTTCGCTAGAGTTAAAATATTAATCAAACATTTTCTTTAATGATAGCGTTAATGTTCACAAAAAAATAATCTCACAACATAAGAATATTTTTTGATACTAACATATACTCTAACATTTATTCTATAATTTATAAAATAACTTATACACCGAGTATAATATTATGTACGGAATGTATCCTTTATATGGAGTCATAGTCTGTGTGACTAATTTTTTAGTTGTGAATATTAAAAATAAAAAATAAAAAATTGAAGGGTAATTAAAACCAGAATAACATCTCTGCCACGTCACAGATTAACAAGCAGAAACTCAAAAACCGTCAGTAAACGACGTCGAACTTTCACCATCAACTCATGATATCGTGGGGCCCATAAAGCAGAGCAAATCCCTGAGTAATGAATCCTCACAGTTTCTTACTTTCTTTATTTTAACAGTTGTTTTGCGCGACGCAATCAAAAAAATTGCCTCACACGTGTTGGGCTTGGCTGTGCCATTCTTGTGCAATCCGACGGCAGCACAGAGATTCCCCAGGGAAAAGTCGCATCATCTAACGGTTCAAGAGTGAATCATCGGTGTTCATTTGTGTGGTACCCACCACACGTGTCAGAAATGTATGTAAGTGAAACAAACAAAACTGCTTTTGTTTGCTAGTGACGCATGAAGAGCTTGTGTTCGGTTGGTGTTCCCTTGTTCGACTTTACAGCTTTATAGATTTTTGTGGTTTTTTTTTTTTTTTTAATTATTAAGTAAATAATGATGAATTCATTCACATTCACACACTAGAAAATAACTTCTTTTTAATCTTATAAAAAAAAAAACAGTTCTTTAAAATTAATTTTTTTTTAACTGATAATTTGCATTGACATTTACATTTGTCTTTATCTGATATTTTGAAGCACGACTTTTATATATAATTAAATGTTGAAAATAAATAACAATTTTTTATTTAATCTCTGTTTAGTAGTATTTTATGTTTTATAATCTGAGGTATATTCAGACTATCTTAGATATTTACAAATGGGTTTTTTTTTCAAAGACTCGGAATTGAATTGAAAAGATTCATAAAATCTTTTACCAAACTGATCTTGTAGTATTTTACTTATGCCAGAGACATATCTATCTCCGCAAGAATTTTCCAGATTCCTTTTGCAATGACTGAAATCCATGCTCCTACATAGTTGAGAGATCATGTGGTAATACATTAACTACATCTAAAAATATTTAGTAATTTTTTTTTTGGAATCGTTGGAAATCCCATCGTCAAATCATCCATTCCGGACTTAAGCAGAGCAGATAAAATCTCCGACTATCCCAGATTCTCACAAGAAACGTACTCCAAAATTCGAACCTAAGACATAAAGAGGAGATCCTGAACCCTACATCTTCAAGTCACGCCCGATTTTTTTCCAATTTTTAAACAAATGCATAAATAAAAATCTCCCTGTCGTCAAATGGACAGAGTTTGAACCTCTTTAAGATTTTTATAGCATCCAGTAAAATTTATGAGTTAAACCAATAAGCACCGACACTAAATAATGTTGAACAACTGCGTCACTTTGAAAATAAAGATTTCTTCATTTTTGTTTTCGTTATTTTATTTTTTATGTTGTATATAAGTCCAAGAAGTAAAAGCCTGGCCTAATAAAACACAAGCCCAATAAGAAGCCCAAACACAAGCCCATAATCACAAAGTCTTTGTTGCCAAGATGAACACCCCTGGCGCACATTAGCAGCTATCTCTTCAACCGCAAATGTTTTTTTAACCCCACTCCCCACAACCTGAGTTTTCCATATTCTTCAAAATTCATTTGCTATTTCTGACAAATTTCTGTGGTAGGGCCTTTTTATAACTTTTTGAGAAGCTTCAGTTAGGGTTTGAGATTGGGGAAAAGGTTCGAACTTTGAGCTAGTTTTGAGGTAAGATTTGTGGGTTGTGTTTTTTTTTATTGAATTTGCGTTCTTTTTTTTTTTTTTTTTTTCTCGTGTCTAAAACAGTGGGTCCAATTTTTTTTTTTTTTGTGATTGCAAATTGTGGGGTTTTTTAGGTTGAGTTTAATTTAATGGGGAAAAAATGAACTTCGAGGTTTATGAATTAGGGATGTTGATTGTTTCTTGATTTGCTATTTGGAAAGAGATAAATTTTGATTATTTGTAGTCAAGAAATTAGTTTATTTGAAAGTCTAGATTTGTGGTTTTGGGTATTCGATCTCTTAAAATTATTTGAAAATTACCAAAACATGGTGTTATGGATTTAGGTATCTAATTATTTTGTATGAATGAAGCTTTTTTTGTTTTTTTTTTTCAAATGTTTGAAGTGAAAAATTAGAGTTCTTTTGCAGAAAGAATGTTGGGATCTGTTTTTTTTTTTTTTTCCCAGTCTGATGATCTGATCCTGTATAAATGAAGATATTGGTGGATTGGTATAGTAGGGCTCAATGTTTTTGAGTGGTAGTGTTTTTTTGGGGGTGGGGTTTCATTTTTGGTTCTTCCAAGTTGCATCTTGTTTCATAATTGAAAAGTGAAGGTACTTGTGTACATCTTTGTGGTATCTTGTTTTTGAGCTTGAGTTTTGCTGAAATGGATGACACTGATGATGATGCGAGATATCCGCCAAACCCACATGGTGTCAATCACCAGCAGGGTTATGGCTCTTCCCGTCGCCAAAAACTCCCCATTCGAGGTGTGATGTATTCTCGGGAAGTTGGCAATCAGTATGTTGATGGGGATGAGACTGATGTAGACGATGAAGATGATGAAGTAGAGCTCGGTGAGGAAGAAGAAAACAATAATCATCAAAATAACCACATTGTTTCATATGTGGGAAAAGATGTGGATGATGACGACGATGATGATGACGACGAGGTTGAAGATCACGAAAATGATGATAACAATAATGAGGATGATGGTGGGAACCGAGGAAATTACAACTGGAAGGCAGACAACGTTGATGATGTAGAAAGGCACCCAAAAAAGAGGAAGTTGAAGAGTTTGGTTTCTAGTTATGAATTTGCGCCCCGTGTACCAACGCCAGTTGTGGCTTCTCCAGCACCAAGGCCATCATCAGGTGGGCGGAATGCACTTACGGATTGGAATGAGCATGAGACATTTGTTTTATTAGAAGCCTGGGGTGACCGGTTTCTGCAGCGTGGGAGGAAGAGTCTCCGATCTGAGGAATGGCAAGAAGTTGCAGAGAAGGTATCAGAGGTGTCAAAGATTGAAAGGACAGACACGCAGTGTAGGAACCGTTTGGATACATTAAAGAAGAAATATAAGAAGGAGAATCTTAGGATGTCGGAAACTGGCGATACCAGCAGCAAATGGGTTTATTTCAAGAAAATGGATATGTTAATGTCATCACCCCAGCAACTGGGTGGACTGTCATGTGGGATGGACTCAGGAGAGTATGTCTTTATGAATCCTAGGGCTTATTTGAACCGTGCAAATGGAGTGGATGAGATGAGGGATAGTCCAGCACATTCAGAATCAACTGCTGGTGAGGAGGATGATTCAGATGGACTTCCACCCAAGAAAAGGAAGATTGGAAGGGAACCTGATGTTGATAGGTCGTCATGTAGATTGCTTGCGGATTCTATTCACAAATTTAGTGAGATATATGAGAAGATTGAGAATAGTAAGAGGCAGCAGATGGTAGAACTAGAAAAGATGAGGATGGATTTCCACAGGGACCTGGAAATGCAGAAGAGGCAAATCATGGAGAGGGCTCAGGCCGAGATTGCAAAAATACGACAGGGTCTTGATGATGAGAATGATGTCTCTGCCGAAAACGCCAGCGGGTAAGGCATCTAGACCTTATTGCCTACTGTAATTTCGAAAACATATCAAATGTTGGCTGCTGTTGTATAATTTTGGGGGACTTCTTCCCCTGTCCTGCTTTATATCATGAGGCAATAAAAACCTGGAGATGTTGTATCGATTATACTTGAAGAAATATCTTATTTAGAGAGAATGATCGGTGTATCATCTCTGTCATTGTTATTATCTTTCTTATGTGATTCTTGTAGTAACTATTTTGCCATTAATCTATATTCTGCATTTACCCCTCAGCAGCAATTAAGCTGGAAGTTCTGATATTCGAATTGGCAAGGATTTGCTATAATAGGCATAGTGCTTATTAGATAAGAAATTTGAAGACAATTTTTTAAAGCAAGTACTGTGTCTCCCAGTAAAAGATTTGTGAGAGAATAAAAAGTTGGATACTTACCAATTCAAAATTTCCTTAAAAACACTAAAAAGGGATGGAAATTACAGATATCAACGAGTTCTGCATAGTTCTCGTACAGAGGGAAAGAGTTTTCGGGCAAGAAAAGGAACCCGCCCTCTGCAGCTGTCTCAGCCTGCATGGATTCTCCAGGAGCTGGTGTTGACACCCCCAACATGAGGTTGGGATTCACCTCTCCTTGAGGGGGTTGGGCTCACAGGTGTTTCAGGTGTTCCTGGTTTGGCTGGCTCTGGTTGTCCTTATCAGCCTGAGAGGAAATTTCAACACCCTGAACAATAAAGATGAGATATCTTCGTTCATATCTGAACGTCACCCTTTTGGTTTTCTCTCTATAATCTCAAACATCAGCTAACAGAAGTACAGTAGCAGCACATTTTAGGAGAGTATCCTGCTGCTGCTGATTCTCTCTCAGCCAGGCTGCGGCCTCGACACACTCAGAGAGAATCGCTGTGGACATCAAAGTAGACCCAGATAGAGAACAAGTGGGAGAGGGAGGTAAGAAAAAAGAAGAAGCTATTACCTGTGTTTGTCAGCCACGCCAATGTGATCAAATAGAGGATCACTTGACATGGCTGTTGATCAATCACACTCCTTTCTGTGAAATCCTTGTGGGATCGCCTTGCTGAAGTTTTCCAACCCAAGTTAAACACAGCTCATATGCCACCTCCTTTTGAGCAGAAAGAGAGAGAGAACAAAGCACACAGCAAATAAAGAAGATATTTACCTTCTTTAGCTCCTAAAGTAGGCATCACAGATGAGTACTTGAATAGTACTCGCTTACCAGACTTCCCCGATTCTGCCTAAGAGTTTTATTTTGTAGGATTTTCTTAATTAATTTTTGGTTCATGCAAAGGTAAGTCTCCAAGGAAACTCCCCAAGGCGGGCATCTTTCACATTCTAGCAATACTAATTCCCCACCCGAAACTCCCTGAGATGGTGAAAAGTAAATGACTAGATAGTAGATAATGCCATTTTTCAAGTGAATAAACCTAGCATGTTTCTGTGAGGTCCAAGACGCTCATAACACCATGATACTCATCAATTGGATACAAGTTTAATAGTTAGCAACAGAAAGAAGAACAAGGCATTTACATCAAACCAAGTCCTTTTCACAAGGCAGTATTACGATCTCCATCGACCTGCCTCAAGTGTTGATGAGTAAGTAAGGCGGTCTATTCAAAACATTTTTGCATTCATCTCGTTCATCAGTCTAGCAGCCTCCTCGAACATACCAGCCTGACCGAGACAACCAAGAACAGTATTGTAAGAAACTGCCTCTGGCTTAATCTCAGGATGCTGCATCTTCTGTCTTAGCCAAGCCATTTAGTATAATGTTCAAACCGTGCTTCCAAGCAAGGAATAAGCATCATCAATCATGCCAGCACTTACCATTTCAGACATGAGCGCATTATAAGCATAAGCATCTAAGTTTCTTCCCACAGTTCCTGAAATAACTCATTCGTACCTTTTTGCCTTTCCATAACTGTTGATTAGGCTACAATAGGCAGCTGGACATGGAGGAAAATCCCTTTTCATCCATAAATGAGCTGGGAAGAACACCATTTGCCTTCCATCTTCTCAAACCATGCAGATGCCTCAGAGGCTGGATTCAAATAAAAGCTTTAATTATGGTGTTATATGTGACCACATTAGATGTACACTGTCTGCAAAGATTCCATTTTGTTTAAGAGTTTTAACTTAAGAGCATCTTTCAAGCGTCCAAAATGTAAATCAAATTGTTTATGAGCACAACAACATCAGGCTTACGGCCTTCTATCAGCATGGTCATAAACAAAGTGTAGGCATATTCAAATCAACCCTGCCACTGCCAGCTCTACCAAGCCCTTTCATCTGTAAGGTTGTAGTATAGATCTTTGCAGTGGGGCTGTAAGCCATTCTCCTTCATCTCATCAAACAACCCGATTTCCCAAATGTCGACATAAGGGCACTGTAGTTGGAAAACAGTTACCACCCTCATTACACTTCTCATTTATGAATCTTCTCATTAATTACCTTCTTGCATCAACACTAAATTCATCATGTTCTGACAAAACATTGATAGAGCTTTATTCACCATTTTAGCCCTGCCCAAGATTTTCACAATCTCAGATGGACCAATTCCACAATTTCGACAAATCATCCAAAACAAGAATCAAAGCTTCCTTTTCTTACCAGCCACTTGAAAAACTGAATTTCATCTATATTAAGAACTTGATGAACCAACTGGCGATCTACTCTCATCTTTAGTATTTGAAGTTGATTGACACCTACTTTAGGCAGTGTGGACAGTTAGCTTAGCTCAGAACTGGACCTTACTACTCGTCCTATTTGGTGGTTTGATATTGCGGTATGATTTCCAGTATTGAAACCCCCTCAAAATTTTTTATACAACTGATAATAATAAGTAAATAATAAAAATATCTCGTAAATTTATAAATTTCCCCCTAAAAATTACAAAATCCCCCCTCAGAAAATCTCTTGCCTTTCCTGATTTCTATCAGTAACGTCTGCATCATAATATTTTTGCTTCTCATTTCTTGCAAATAGCAATAATTTTTTCTGTGGACTTTGGACTTCCGGAAATCTCTTTAATGTAGCTTGCAAGGAAAATTTGAGGCATGGGTACAGGACACTTCAAAAGCAAAAACCTGTTTTTTTTTTTTTTTTTTTTTTTTTTTTTAAATTCTTTGGCTTCTCATCTCATCTCTAACTACCCACACCGCTTCATATCAATCAACTACAAATATAATGTAGAAAGGTTTAAAAAGAACCAAGTAACAAAAAATTAATCAAGAGAGAGAATTTCATATAAACATCATATTTGTGAAAATATCCATTTCAAGAATGGTTTAGAGTATCACTTTTCTCATTTCCTTTTGCTTTTAGCCATATGTTAACAAAATTTCTGAAAACAGATTATCTATACATTTTGAGCAGCATCTTCTTCTTTTTGCTATTCACTTTCTTTTCTAATTAGTTTCCTTGCAAAACTTCATACCCATTTGGGGAAAAAAAAAAACTCTGATTCCATGAACAAGCACAAGACAACTACAGGAACATCTTTACTCACACACGCAGTAGGATGGGAACATTTGCTGTACACTTTAGCTGCTGTGCTTTCAACATTAAGCAAAGCACAACGGTTACAAACATAACCCAAAGACATTTACTAATTAATTCTATAGGCTAATGCAACACAACCAATACAAAAGGCTAAATCAAATTTATTTTAAAAAGTCCTCAGAATCTAAAATTGGGCTATAGAGGGTGGGTAACAAAACTTCAAGAAAGTTTCGCAGTTTAAAAGCAAATGTATATTAATTACATGTTTGTCTAATTCGCTGACAGAGATGAGATAATGTTATTTGCAGAGCATTGTGCTTTTCTAGTTTTCATATGAAAAATCTCAAACCGTCAACCCAGTCAAAAAAAAATACAGAAATTAAAAACCAGACCAATGAAGAGAGGACAAATTCAAAAGCACATAATTTATAACTTGAAAACAAACTTTGAAACTTATAATTGACAAAATCCGTACATGAAGTCTGCATTTGCTTACTATGGTAAAAAATAGTAAGACTATTTTGAAGCAAGTCTTACGTTGCCTCCCTTCCCAAGATAAATTTGGGAAAGAAAAAACATACCAGTTCAAGAATACCAAACCAAATAAAATGAAATTACAGAGTGGACTAAAGTCTTGCGTTGCGTCTCTCCATAGTCATCTCACCAGAGAGGAATTGTCTCAAGTTCATAAAATGAGTTCTAATACATAGTGAACCAGTTTGGCCTGCATAAATCATTAAACTCACCCTACTTACGCAGTGGTCTCAGACTTGTCAGTCTCCATTGGTTCCCCAGAAGCTGGGGGTGCCTCTTCAGCAGTGTTCTGCACATTCTCGTTTGGGTTGGCATTGGCGTCCCCGGCACTATGTTGAGGAGATTCTTCTCCCTGGGGAGGTGGGGTTGCAGGCGTCTCAGGAGTCGCTGGTTTGGCTGGCTTTGGTTTCGTCATTATCGGCCTGCAAAGCCTGCGAGGAGAAATTTTCACTTTTCAACACCTTGGAAAAATTATTACACAAGCACAGAAGAAAAAAAAAATCTTTTTCAATCTAGACGAATAAGAACTATGAAAGATAACCTGTCGAGTGCTTCCGCCTTCCTTCTCATATCGGCTAACAGAAGTACAGGAGCAGCATATTTGGGGAGAGCATCCTGCTGCTGCCTTTTCTCTCTTAGCCAGGCTTCAGCCTCAACACACTCGTTCAGAACCTACAACATATCATGGTGTAAATATTGCTACATCATAATGGACTGCCAGAGAGAAAATGTGATATACACAAGAGAGGATAAAGGTAAAACAAGCTTTTACCTTCTGTTTATCAGACATGTCAATGTGATCGAATTTAGAATCACTTGACACGGCTGCCTCCCGGTAGCTGTTGATACAATAAGCAAGTTGATCAATCACAGAACTCCTGTCCGTGAACTCCTTGTACCGCTCTTCAATGGGATCACCTTGCTGAAGTTGTCAAACCCAAGTTAGACACATGGTTCCCATGTCACTTCCTTTTGAGCAGAATCAGACCATCGGAGAAAGCGCACATATTGATTACATAAAATATTACCTTTTTGAGCGCCTCAAGCTTGGCTATGTAAACACCTTTGGTTTCATCCTCACCATCCTCATACAACCAATCTTCCGTTTCCTGAAGTATAGTAGTGAACTGCTCCCTCTCTGAGTCGGTGACAAATTCTTGATATTTGTCACAAAGCTGAAGAAACAGGAAAAACATTAATTCAAAAAAAATAAAAATACCAAGGCTCTACTTTCAAGGTAATATATATTATTAGCATTGTTTTTACCTTATTTCTCATGTCATAGACGTAGGCCTCAACAGCATTTTTCCTGTCTTTAGTTTCTTCCATGACTCGATCTTGCAAAGCCATTTCAAACTCCTTCTCCACAGCCTTTTGAACATCTACTGGTAGCATTCCACCATAAACCAACTCTGACACAGGAATATTAATTTTCTTCACCTTTTTCTTTGGAGCCTGCACACAGGAAAACAGAATCTCCCAAATCAGCATAAAATGAAAAGCCAGTGTGCATTCATGTGTTTTATCATCATATAGTACATCAAACAGAAAGTTACTCTAGCTATGTTCATGCAGAAACAAATGCAACAACACATTCATACAGAGACATCCATCAAATGTGGAAGGCTGGTGGTCGAGTAACTAGAAGGGAAGAGGTTTTATAAACGCAAGATAGAGAAAACATGAAACCAAGATGCGGGGATCTTGTATCAGATTGATCCATAATATACATATGAGAACTTGCTTGTTCACAAGTCCTATATATAGCTTTCAATCAAGAATCAACTACATCTCACATCAATACATCAAGTCCCAACACACACACAACACAACTTATATCCTTCCACTATAGGAAAGCAGAAAATAACACAAATAAAATAAATATAGTTCATCACAGCACAAAAAGAGAACAAAACCATCAGAACTCTCAATTAACAATCATTCAATGCAGAAAATACTTACCTTTTCAGTTTCCATTTGAGCAGCCTTGTCACCTGACTCAGGAACACCATTTTCGGCCCCAGGGGCATCAGCCGTACCCTTGGCATCTTGCATATTCACATCAGTCTCGTTGGAACTAGGAGGGGCTACATCACTAAGAGCCTCATCAGTTTCCATCTTAGAAGCTTCCTTTTCCGGCTCCTTGGTGACTGGAACTTCAACATCTTCCTCCTCCAAGAGCTGAAGGCAGACATGAGACATCAAAGCATTTATATATAAAAATTTTAAAAGACCACCACTTGCAGTTAATTCAGACACTTACTGTCGCCGATTCAATAGACACAATTCCATGCAAATTCAGACGAACTTTGACTTTGACTTTCACCCTTTCACTTTTTGTAGATTGGAAAGGACCAATCTGCCCAACAAAAAATTAAACAGATAGTTAATACAAAATTACAATGAAAAGAAAATGAAATATGACAGCAACAGCATTGAAACAAAACTAGTGGTAAACTACTACTCTGGCCTACTAGTTGGCTACTACTAACCGTGTAAGTACTGATCTTGGCAGGTGCCTGCAGCTCACTCACATCAGCATATTGCACGTCAACAGTGAATGTACCAGCCCTGTAGAAAGTCAGAGCCTTAACACTAGGTATAGGATTTCCCTTGGGGAAAACAACAGTGCTTTGCTGATTGTCCGATGTTTCATTCTGAGTTTCTGGAGCAGAGCCTTTCCATGACAAAGAAATAGAGAATGGGAAACTCTCATTGACCTTACATAAGGAGGGGAAAAAAATCATTATTGAACACTTCGATACAAAAACAGCACAGCATAAAAAATGAAGCTCAAAGTAAAACCAATGATTTAGTGATAAATTTTCACCTGAAACTCCCGCACTTTGAATGTAGGGCTAAGGATCGCACATTCTAAAGCACATCCTCTTGCCACGCACTCGCTTGCATTCATTGTGCGCCTTGGCTCTTTTCCAAAGAATTCTGTGAGTATCTTTATTATTGCAGGTACACGAGACGCAGAACCAACAACCTCAACCATGTGAACATTTTCAACCGAAAGCCCCGTTTCAGCAAGTGCTTTTTCCAAAGGCCTCTTTACGCGTTCCAAGATTGGAGCACTAATTTGTTCAAACTCATCCCGTTTAATGTGGCCCCTCACATCCTTCTCATCCATCAAGCATTCAATATTCAGAGGTGCCTCAGGATTAGCACTGAGAACCTTCTTAAGTTTCTCACATGCAACCCTTAGCCTGAGGGAAGCCCTAGCATTTTGGTAAACATCAATCTTGTATTCTTCCTTGAACTTGGCCGCAAAATGCTGGAATAGAACTTCATCAAAATCTCTACCACCCAACGATCGATCAAAGGAATGACCCAATATTTTCAGTTGACCCTTCTTGAAACCAGCTATGCAGACTTGCAAGCTTGAATGCCCAATGTCAACAAAGGCAACATTCAATTGGTCATTGTCTGGTAAATCGGTCTTGTAAATACCATAAGCCAATGCTGTGGCCGTAGTTTCATGAATCAAGCGAAGGGGATGCAATCCAGCAATCGTGGCTGCATCTAAAACAGCTCTTCTTTGGAGATCAGTGAAATAAACAGGAATCCCAATGCAGCAGTCCACGACTGCTGCATTCAAATTCTTCTCAGCGATGCCTTTCAAATTTGACAGCATCATACCCAAAAGTTGTGTTGGAGTAAAGACTCTTGTTTCACCCAAGTAACGAGCATGTATCAAAGGGTATCCATCAGGACCTTCAGTTACAGTAAAAGGCAATGACTTAAGATCCATTTGCAACTCAGGATCAGAGAATCGGCGCCCAATCAGCCGTTTAATCTGGGAAATTGCGTTTTTGGGGTTCATCGTAGATGATGCAGCCCCAGCAGTCCCAATGAACCGCTGTTTGTCACCAAAGCACACAATTGCTGGAGTCTCACGCTTTGATTCATCATTAAGCACAACATCAATACCCCTTTGCCTTGCAACAGCAACAATGCAGCTCTCATTACCCAAATCAAAACCGACCACGCTCATTTTCGCCAATAATTAATCAATTTATTAAATTAAATTGGTCGGCTCCTACAAAAAAATAAACTTTAGACAACAATAAATTGAACTACAAAGAAAACTAGTAGAAAGCATAACAAATCCAAATTACTCAACACTAAGTCACTGACTGAAACAGTAAGCACGCATGAATTTAAATACATGCAAATTTATATATTTAAAAAAAAAAAAAGGAATCAAACACACTAAAATAGCTGGAATAAAATCAACAAACTCAATGAACTTCCATATTAAACCCATAAAAGAAGCAACTACTCCAGTTAATTTTTGTGGTAATTTTTTTAAAAAAAATGTACGTAGCTAATAAAGTCTACAAGCATAAAATATTAAATCTCCACCTAAATATGAATAAAACAGACATTTGGCAACAGCAACAGCAAAAAATAGATTTTACAAAACTAATTCCAGTCCAGGCAACACATCATATCAAAAGTAAATTAAAATAATAATAATAATACAACAGACTACGGCTAGCGAATCTATAAATACAAAAAAAAAAAAAAAAAAAAAAAAACTGAATCTATTTACTAATCCTAATATCAACAATTAAGAATAAAAAAATTTCACAAAAAGGCGAATCTAGACAGAGAAAGTCACAGATCTACGAAATCTAGAGACCATAAAAAATGAGTTCAAATCTCGAAGTTTTAAGATTACTGCGATCGTACCTTAAGGAAAGAAAGATGATGTTAGTTGAGTTCTGCCAGAAATCAAAGACGTAAATAAACGAGAGGTGTGAGAAGCGTACGGCGTTTCGAGGGTTTGTAGAAATTTCTTTTTAATTCAAATAATTAAGTTAGTTTATTTTTATTTTTGAATGTTCTCTAAATTGTTTTGATGGAGGCGAAGTGGTCCTCGACAAGTCTAGATTCTATTTGTTCTAGAAAGATCTACAACAGACGTGTCACGTGGGGACAGAACCATGGAGGTGTTGGTTTTTTAATTTTTTTTTTGGGCTGATAATGGGCCGGGCGTTTTAGTAAGTAACCCTTTAATTATTACAGAATTGATTATTTTTACATATATATATATATATATGTATATTTTTATTTTCTTCACTATGTTGTCTGGTGCTATCACATGACATGCATAAAGATATGGGGATAAAATAAAATATTTTGAAAAATAATATATTCACATTCCGTGTATGATGATGTGTTTAACATTATTAGTTTTAATATATTCACTACAATATTAAATATTTTGAGAAGTGAGAATATATTGATGTGTTTAGCATCGTTAATTTCAATGCATTCACAAATTTATTAAACCATATATTCAATACATTAGTTATCTTTCATTCATTATATGTTGATGTTTTTAATATTATTGGTTTCATGCATTCATTAAATAAGTATTACATATTAAACTTATTGATGAAGTAAACTATCATATAAATAGAAACAAAATATTAGACTTTTTATTCATGGTCATTTTGGCATTGGAAGAAAAAAAACTAATTTGAATAGAATCGTCCAAAGATGAATATGAAATCAATGTATTTAAGGAAAAGAAAGCGAGGGTTTTTTTAGTGTTTTTGAGTATGAAAAATCACAAAAAGTGTTCAAATATATTCATTTTATCTAACATTATATTTTTATTTTCTTCCATAAGACATTAACTGACATTGCGGTCTTTATATACATGTATCATATTTTTTTTTTAAATCATCATAAGAGAGTAGTTTAGGATTTAAATCACAATTTTTGTATGAATTTATATTATTATGTTATAACATTATAGATGAGTTGTTGTTTATAACTCAAAGGGGCGAGGCTTGGTGGTGTAGGGTTCAAGATGTCGTCTTGAGGTCCTGAGTTTGAATTCAGAAAGTGCATTTATTATAAGAGTCTTAGACAGTCGGGGGTTTTACCTGCTCCGCTTTAGCCTGAAATGAGTGGTTTGACGGTGAGGTTTCCAACCATTTAAAAAAAAAAATATTGTTAATAATGTAATGAGACATAAACTTATATAATATATTCTTTACATTTAAAATTCGTATTCAATAACTGCGGGGAGTAATCATCTATTATGCATATAATCCATTCCCTTCCGTTTGTATTTCTATTGTTGGACAGTATTGACCGTTGAAAGGATAAAAATACCCTCGGCCTAAAAGTCAAGATTTGAATCTACAGTTTGATACTGTTGGTTAATAGTTTATTATTTGGCGTCAAAATCTGCATAAATTATGAAATGACAAAAACAAAATTGACACATTATAAAATGACACCGTTTGTATCATCATTCATTTACATCTTAAACCAAATAAAAAAAAAAATAATAATAATAATTATCATCCATTTACATCTTAAACCATTAAACATTATTCAAGCTCTACCAAGAGCAAAATTCAAAGTCACATGCATATCTAATTTGTTTGGAAGAAGGCTAACTAAATACTTCTGCAGCAACATCCCTGGTAATAGCTGTTACTATCACCATCAGTGGATCCTTGCAAGCTCCAAAAATCTGCATTGGCAAAATACTTAATAATATTAGTAAAATAGATACATAATGCAGGGAGGTTAGGGGAGATACGCCAAAATAACCAGGAGCATTAGTAGAAAAATATGTTTTAGATAGATTTTTAATTAGAGTTTTTTTTTTTTTTTTTTGTTTATTTGATAAATAAATTATTTATTTAAATATACATTTTTTTAAATAAATAATAGAGGTGTCTGATGAACACTAAAAATTGTACATTTATTAAAAGAAAAATTAATCATTTTACATTTGTAATTTCATTAATCCCCTAAATTTAGCACATTTGTTAAATAATAATTATATTTATGTTTATTGTGATTTTTTATCTTTATGTAGGTGAAATAATACTTTGGATGCATAATTAGGAAAATGGACTTGATATTTGGATTTTGGAGGCTGGAAACTTAAAGGGGTTCTAACATTATACAAATTCAGAAATTTCAACCCTACGTAATTTTCGTATTTTGGCCATAACTTTTGACTCCGATATCAGATTGAGGCGATTCCAGTTCCAGATAAAAGATGACTCAACTATCTAAAACTTTTATGTTGACAAGATTTTCTAGTTCTGAAGTTTTCAAGACCAAAATTGATGAAAAATCTAAAGTGTGTTATATGTAATTATTAAAGTCAAATAAAAAAAATGTCAATTTCTCCACCAAACATGTTGGTGGAGAATTGGCGGAGAATGCAATTGCATTCGTAAGAGGTGTTCTGTATCTTATTTTCTCAAGTCTGGTCCATGCCTCTGAAAATTTGTGGAGTTCCAACTATTGTGTGTTTTATTTTTCTAAAGCTTTCTTGTAAATTTTTTTTTTTTAGTAATAAAATTATTAGTGTTTTTATTCAAATTATGAGTAGCTAATTTCGCACTACTGGGGTAATGAGTGAAGTTTTTAATATGAAAATTTAGATTAATCTTATTTAGATTATAATATATAAATTGTAATTTAATTATTAATATTTAATTTAAATATGAATTAATTATTGACAAACTTTGTTACTGTATATATGATTGGTTTTATTTATCTGGCATAATTGAGTATCTAACTGGACTTATTATAGACAAAAACTATCTGTTGGGGTTTTGGGCGATGGGGCGTGGCGGAGCGCGGTTCGGGCGAAATCATAATTTAAAACTTTTTCAAATTACCGAATAAATTATTCAATATCTAATATGAATAATTTATCCATATTTCACCTAAACATATTTATTCAATATCAAATATCAACATAAATAAGGTTAAAACATTTCGAAACTTTTACGAAAACCGTTTTTCCGCAAAATGACGCAAAACACGTTTTTGACCGAACCGACCACCCGACATTTATGGGGACTGCCCTGGTCAGCCCCAATAGTGTCAGGGCAGTTCATGGGCTGCCCGAACAGTGACGAACTCACTGTTTGGACAGCCGTCACCCGGTTGGCTCAAAATCCACCCGGTAACGTCGTTTTTAGCCGTTTTCGCTTATTTCAACTCGGAAACACTTTCCGGCAATTGTTCCAACTCCCAAAACACATCCATTATATTCATATAACATGAAATTCATCACAGAATTTCCAATTTTAACAGATCTGATCAGCAAACCGAAAATTGCCAATTAACATGCTTTAAATCCAATCTTTTTAAGATTAAATCAATTAATCAAGACACCAACCAAAGTCACCACATATGAACAACCCAAGAACAATTTTAGGTGCCACAAGAGTGGTCATAACACTCTAGAATAGCAACGCATCATCTAATGATCAAATTGGATACTAATTACAATAATTCCATCCAATTACACTTCACACATGCATAACACCTCCAAATCCATCCACTACAACCAAAAGCCCCAAATTTAATGAAAAAGAAGAAACCCTAGATATCACTATATCATCAAGAAATAAGAAAAATAATTTCCAAGCTTAGGGATTTTAGAATTACCTTTAATCATATGTTTCTTTAGCTTTGTTTCTTGATTTTTCCTTCTTTCTCCACTTTGATTCATCATGAAATATGAAACCCATTTTCTTTTAGGGACTCTCGGCAATGGTGGGTTATATTAGAAAAAGAAAATTTTTAACTTTAAAAATAAGGTGTTGCCAACTTGGAGGGGTAAAATGGTGATTTTGAAAATTTAATCAAATTAAATTATATAAGCATTAATCTTGGCAAATCAAATTTGGACAAATTTAGCTTAATAAATTCATGCCACACAAACCAATAATAATTGGACAAATTTCATAACAATTATGAAAAAAGTTTATTAATTAATCATTTAAATATTTAACAATTAAATATTCAAATAATCAATTAATATAATAATTATTATATATGTATTTTTATTTACAATAAATAACAAATACATATATTTATGGCATGTGTCAAAATCTCATTTGACGAATAATTAATATGTATATAATCGTATTATGTATCAAATACAAATACACAATAATTATTATCGGACAAAATCCTCTAATGCATGTGTTATTGTTTAACCGATTAAATGATCTGAATTAACTCACTTAATCATGGTGAAGTATTATGAATAATTTGTATTATTCATATTGAGTTGCCCAAGTGATCAACGAGTACACTTCATATTGTGGGACTCTATAAGTTTAGGTTTATCCGTCACGAAATCCAATTTCGTGTCCATAATCCACCCACTTATGGATTATGACGACCACAGATAATCTCGCTAAACTATGCAAGCCGAGGTCATTGCATACGTATAATCCCTCCGTCACAGACTATTCATATTATACCTGGGATATAGATGAGAACGTCAAACTCGTTCGGTATAATATAGTCGACTTTCAATTTACGATCTCTAAATAACACTCGGAACTGATTTCCAAAGTTATACTACAGCCATGGATTTACTAGATCGTAAACACGTGCGAATGCCTATGCCCTGTACACAGGACTGACGGATCCTCTCTTGATACGCACTAGATATCATGAGCATCAGTCCACACCCAACGAACAGTCAGAGGTATAATCTAAATAGATCGATGACGTGACTGCCATCAAAGTGTGGAGGATAACTCATATATCCCACTATGGTATCTCAAGTTGAATGACCACTATGCTCGCTCACTCGAGAAGGTTCTTATTGACGTTGGTGTATCTATTAGGAAACCTTCAGTGAGTCATTAATGTATTATCAAATAAACAACTACATGTCTATACGAGTCTCCTGAGACTCATGGTTCACTAGGATAAACCATCGGACTAAGTCACGATATACAACATGTACTGGTCTCAGCGGATTTTACTAACCGACCCGTGATAGCAAATCTAGATCAGGAACTTTATTTAAGGATATACATCTTATAGTGCGCTTCCCAATGTCAATTACAAACTACATTGTAACTGCGCACTATATTGTAAATCATGAGGTCTTTGTCTAATATACACGTATCACTAACCCAAATTTAGTTTCGATCTAATCATAATCAGATATCTAATCGTAATTAGATCGAATAAGTATATAAAAGACAAGGGTGCTACCACTAAATTAGTAATATTATGGAAAATGGAATTGCTCGTATTTATAAATCGGATATAAATACGATCCGGATTGGCACTCTGAGCACCAACCCTAACAATTTCCCCAACTTGATCTAGTGCCAATCCACTGTATCCTATATACATCTTAATGTGTATCACATACTCATGACCCTCAAGAGCTCACCAGCACTCAAGAGGTAGGCAACAACAAGTAAGTCTGCTTTAACAAATCGAGTCTGTCCAACAAACCCAACCGTTTTCCTAAGCCATCATCATTCATATTTTGTAGAATCCAAATTACACGTCAATATGACTCAGATGCTATATTAGTAATGTGCTATAGCTACTGAGTTGTCTTTGTATTTAGAAATCAAATCCAAATACTACGAGACAACCGCAAGCACTATACTAGTATAAAAACTTATAATCTATAAGGTCACTTTGCAACTTCATAAGTCAATACTTCAAAAGTTGCAACTGATTCCACTAGTTCAGTATAATCAACAGTGACACTCTCACTGCATCTTTTCTGACTTTATATGATATAGACCATCTAATGTCATAATTAGAATCAAAATTAATCTGACTTTATGGTTGCAGACTAAATTCTCTATGAATAAGAAACTCGTTCTTAATATCTCAAATATCACAAAGAACATGTTTCAAGACACATCCTATGGTCTACTGAATATCAAAATAACTCGTAACAATTATGATTAAATTGATATCTTTAATCGCACATAATACAGTATTCATTACGCCATCATCCTATGATGCATAAGATTGACTAGACATTTCAATCAATCTAACTTTAGACAAAAGAATCATCATTTACGAAAGATGAATACTATATACATAAAAGACATGTTACTGTCAAACAGTTATACTAACTGTCATACAAATAATCTTACTGTGTCCTTTATTAGATCATATCTAATACACGACTTATGGGAGTATCTCACAAGTCTCTTAGTCTTATATCTTATATAAAACTTTATATCAAATATAACAGAGA
This sequence comes from Zanthoxylum bungeanum, assembly GCA_019454045.1. Classification (NCBI taxonomy): domain Eukaryota; kingdom Viridiplantae; phylum Streptophyta; class Magnoliopsida; order Sapindales; family Rutaceae; genus Zanthoxylum; species Zanthoxylum bungeanum. The sequence continues at coordinate 28,178 of SKCR01025754.1, forward strand.
CTACTCACACTGCTTTCACGGAGAAAATGACACTTTGGATATATAATACTAAAAAGAAATTTGTACGCTCCCATTGACCCTATTGACAAATATGTATTCTTTATACTTTAATAAAACCAGACAATCTGACTTATATCAAAATTAGTGAACACTGATTTTCGGAAAGCTTATCTGAGTCTACAATAGGCTAGTATATCAAACTGTGATATTAGCAGAATACAAACTCTAGGGCCATTCTAGAATAAACTCTTTAAACAAACAAACCACGACGTATCTCTCATTCGAAGAAATCACTTAAGAACGCCATTTTGCATTCTTTAGCCAATAACATAGTTTAATATCAACATTAACCAACAAATCTCTAATTGTTCAATTAGTGCAACTAAAGACAAGGTTTCTCAGAATCCATAATAGATTACTGAGTAAAACCTTTCTCAATGTCATATTATAAAGGTCAAACCTTTAAAATCTCACTTCGCTTTCGCTGCTCAAACAATTTGCACATCTTATGAACGATTCATAATGAAAGCCTAATCAAGTTCAAAACTTGATCATAGTAAGCTATGAACAATCTTAGATCTATGGTTCAATGCCAAATTCCAGAATCAATATCAAATATCGCTCCCACTATAAGTTTTAGGATAATTTTCTTCGATAAGAAAACAACAGAATCATTAAGTATCAAATACTTTGTAAATGATTCTGACATCCTATTAAACTTATACGAAAGTTGTCTATGGGTATTTTCATCTTATTAATTATGTAGTTCCACTTATAGTTTATCATTCTCACATTTGACATCAATAAGTCAAGTCTTTTCTGCAATAGTCAACATCCAATGTTAAGCACCAAGTATAGAACAATTATGTTACTCGGTATCGTAGAAAAGATATTCTATCAAATAGAATACAATATTCCATTAAATAGAATAAATGATAAACCTTACTTGTACCTCCGAGGCGCAAGTACTTTCAATTATATAACAATTATACAAAAGAAAGTTTTAAATCTCAAACTTTTCAAGATTCAAATTTTTTACTATACATATCATATATGTAACTGTAGGAACGAATGAAACCTTAATTAAATAGATGAATTAGTGTAACTGGAGCATAGCTCCAAGAGTATTGAAAACCAATTCGGTAACACTCAATATCAATGAATCAAATCATATAAGATTCAATAACTCCCACTGACCAATTCCATCAAAATGGAATCACGAAAGTTTAATATTGAGTAAGAATCACATTCATTAAATAACTTTAGAACTAATTTCCATAAATTCATGTGTTTGATCATATCAAACATCTTCGAACAATTCAAAGACTCACGATGAATTTCATAGTTTTCAACACTTTAAATAGAATATCTTTGAACCATTCAAAATATTCTATCCGCGTTTCATCAGAAACATATTGAAAGTTCTCGAACAATTCAAGACGTTCAACATGTACTATATTAGAAACACGTAACTAAGTTATGACAATTCATTAACTAAGTTACGGAGTAAAGAAAACTATCTATGGCAATTTCTAATTCATTAAACTACATACATCCAATGTATTAGTTTAGTAAATCTTGTGGTCTAATGACGATCATTGGTTAAATGAGATTTAATCACTTCTTGAATACAATATTCATTAAATGGATAAGGATATGTGGTGTGAACTCATATCAAATGATCATTTACCATAAGGAATAAGCATCTAATGCCTTTATGATAAAACCTCATAAAGCACAATTCTAAGTTATTTATTTTACCGAATATTTTTCTTAATGTTTATCTTTCATCAATGACACTAATAGTCATATTAAAATATGTAACAACTGTTTATACAGAACAAGTAACTATCCAATAGTTACAAGTTCTGATATCAAATATCAAAACAGTTATTCAACATTATTTCAAATAACCAGACGGGAGATCTGGTATCCAATACATGTAGTTGTCATATTATGAGAATCAATATTCTCTATATACAACTATATGTATCTCCTTTCTTAAGCTTTATAATTTGCGTTCAATTATTCACAACGATTGTAAATAATTGATTAGCAAACTGTGACAGACACGTGACTTCTAAAAGCCGCTAAAGCCAATAAACGTCATTAAAAGATAAACAAATACTAAATGGGTTTTCTTAATGCCAGTCAATAATCTCGAGACATGAACTGATTCGTGTCAATTCTTACTGCACAAGAAACTATTTTAACTAGATAACTATATCCTAAACAGATATCTTTTTAGATTACCTAATCGCGAATTAGAAACTAAGTCACAAACCATCTTGATTTTCAAGAAAATCGGAACAACAATTCCCGTTGGTTTCAACTAATCTAACAATATGTAAGTCTACTGTCTTTCTAGAACCTATTCTAGAATAACGCAACCATAAGTAAAGTCAGAAAAAATATATATACAAGAAATATAAATGCAATAGATTATAAGTATAAATCTATAAACAATATAGAATGAAAGGAAAACAAAGCAGAATTTTCCAAAATATTACACACTGCTTAAGTTATAGATTTTAAACTCAGCAGTGTCTCCCACTACTTTACGTAATACCGTAATCCCCAATGGACAACGGGAATTCAATAATTAAATCGAATTCCATAGTGAGAGTAGGATCCCATAAATATATTTCGACTCACAGCTTTGGCACGATCTCGCCTACGTATATTCATTAGGTAGACAACTCTTTTTCAATCACTCACCAATGATTCCTGGTTTTGGTCCTGACCGTTTCTCATTGTGACAACTTTGACACGTTCACAAGGAAGCGTATCAAGGCTACACTTGTCAATGACAAACTCAAGCTACCGATGTAGTCCTGACAGCTTTGGCACGTTTAGGATTTCCACTTTCACTTGAATTTGTCCAGTATCAATATATAACCGGTATGGATAATAATTCAATAACCTACACCCTCACAGTTTTAGCATGATCTCGGATGTAGTTATAGATTGATACCCATAAGCCGTACTGACAAGACGGACCAAGAAACATGTATCCAATACACGTTATTTTACATCCATATTTAAAAGCAGGGATTTTCCTATGGAAGCTATAATTTACATCAAATGCAGAATTTTAATCTAAATCATTTTCTAAATATTTCAATTCTACCTTAAAAAACATAACACAATTTAACTATTAAATTTCAGTTACATTTTCTTTAGCGTAGAACCGAAAAGTTTAGAAACATATCTGGATAACATGCATGTGCGAACATTAAAATTGGAATAAATATCAAATATCAAGCATGAATAATGTAATGGATGAAGCATCAGACCTGCTCTGATACCATTTTGATGGGGTTTTGGGCGATGGGGTGCGGCGGAAGCGCGGTTCGGGCGAAATCATAATTTAAAACTTTTTCAAATTACCGAAAAATTAATCAATATCAAATATGAATAATTTATTCATATTTCACCTAAACATATTTATTTAATATCAAATATCAACATAAATAAGGTTAAAATGTTTCAAAACTTTTACGAAAACCGTTTTTCCGCAAAACGCATTTTTGACCGAATCGACCACCCGAAACTTATGGGGACTGCCCTGGTCAGCCCCAATAGTGTCAGGGCAGTTCATGGGCTGCTCGAACAGTGACGAACTCACTGTTTGGACAGCCGTCACCCGGTTGGCTCAAAATCCACCCTGTAACGTCATATTTAGCCGTTTTCGCTTATTTCAACTCGGAAACACTTTTCGGCAATTGTTCCAACTCCCAAAACACATCCATTACATTCATATAACATCAAATTCATCGCAAAATTTCCAGTTTTAACAGATCTGATCAGCAAACCGAAAATTCCCATTTAACATGCTTTAAATCCAATTTTCTTAAGATTAAATCAATTAATCAAGCACCAACCAAAGTCACCACATATGAACAACCCAAGAACAATTCTAGGTCCCACAAGAGTGGTCATAACACTCTAGAATAATAATTCATCATCTAATGATCAAATTGGATACTAATTATAATAATTCCATCCAATTACACTTCACACATGCATAACACCTCCAAATCCATCCACTACAGCCTAAAGCCCCAAATTTAATGAAAAAGAAGAAACCCTAGATATCATTATATCATCAAGAAACAAGAAAACTTATTTCCAAGCTTAGGGATTTTAGAATTACCTTTAATCTTATGTTTCCTTAGCTTTGTTTCTTGATTTTTCCTTCTTTCTCCACTTTGATTCATCATGAAACATGAAACCCATTTTCTTTTAGGGACTCTCAGCAATGGTGGGTTATATTAGAAAAAGAAAATTTTTAACTTTAAAAATAAGATGTTGCCGACTTGGAAGGGTAAAATGGGGATTTTGAAAATTTAATCAAATTAAATTATATAAGCATTAATCTTGACAAATCAAATTTGGACAAATTTAGCTTAATAATTCATGCCACACAAACCAATAATAATTGGACAAATTTCATAACAATTATGAAAAAAAGTTTTTTAATTAATCATTAAAATATTTAACAATTAAATATTCAAATAATCAATAATATAATAATTATTATATATGTATTTTTATTTACAATAAATAACAAATACATATATTTATGGCATGTGTCAAAATCTCATTTGACGAATAATTAATGTGTATATAACCGTATTATGTATCAAATACAAATACACAATAATTATTATTGGACAAAATCCCATAATGCATGTGTTATTGTTTAACCGATTAAACGATCCGAATTAACTCACCTAATCCTGGTGAAGTATTATGAATAATCTGTATTATTCATATTGAGTTGCCCAAGTGCTCAACGAGTACACTTCATATTGTGGGACTCTCTAAGCTTATGTTTATCCGTCACGAAATCCAATTTCGTGTTCATAATCCACTCACTCATGGATTATGACGACCACAGATAATCTCGCTAAACTATGCAAGCCGAGGTCATTACATACGTATAATCCCTTTGTCACATGCTATTCATATTATACCTGGGATATAGATGAGAACGTCAAACCCATTCGGTATAATATAATCGACTTTCAATTTACGATCTCTAAATAACACTCGGAATTGATTTCCAAAGTTATACCATAGCCATGGATTTACTAGATCGTAAACACGTGCAGATGCCTATGCCCTATACACAGGACTGACAGATCCTCTCTTGATACGCACTGGATATCATGAGCATCAGTCAACACCCAACGAATAGGCGGAGGTATGATCTAAATAGATCGGTGACGTGACTGTCATCAAAGTGTGGAGGATAACTCATATATCCCACTGTGCTATCTCAAGTCGAATGACCATTATGCTCGCTCAACTCGGGAAGGTTCCTATTGACGTTGGTGTACCATCTATTAGGAAACCTTCAGTGAATCGTTCAATGTCTTATCAAATAAACACATACATGTCTATACGAGTCTCATGAGACTCATGGTTCATTGGGATAAACCATCAGACCAAGTCACGATATACGACATGTACTGGTCTCAGTGGATTTTACTAACCGACCCATGTTAGCAAATCTAGACCAGAAACTTTATTTAAGGATATACATCTTATAGTGCACTTCCCAATGTCAATTATAAACTACGTTGGTGCTCAGAGTGCCAATTCGGATCGTATTTATGTCTGATTCATAAATACGAATAATGCATTTTTCCATAATATTACTTATTTAATGGTAGCACCTCTAGTCTTGTATATACATATTCGATCTAATTACGATTAGATATCTAATTATGATTAGATTGAAACTAAATCTGATTTAGTGATACGTGTATATTAGACAAAGACCCTCTGATTTACAATGTAGTGCGCAGTTACAAAGTAGTTTGTAATTGACATTGGGAAACATCATTATAAGTTGTATATCCTTAAATAAAGTTCCTGGTCAAGATTTACTAACACAGGTCGTTAGTAAAATCCGCTGAGACCAGTACATGTCGTATATCATGACTTGGTCTGATGGTTTATCCCAATGAACCATGAGTCTCGGGAGACTCGTATAGATATATAGATGTTTATTTGATAAACACTGAACGACTCACTAAAGATTTTCTAATAGATGGTACACCAACGTCAATAGCAATCTTCTCAAGTTGAGCGAGCATAGTGGTCATTCGACTTGAGATACCACAGTGGATATATAAGTTATCCTCCACACTTTGATGGCAGTCATGTCACCGATCTATTTAGATCAGACCTCCGCCTGTTCGTTGGGTGTGGACCGATGCTCATGATATCCAGTGTGTATCAAGATAGAATTTGGCAGTCCTGTGTACAGGGCATATGTATCCTACACTTGTTTGTGATCTAGTAAATTCATGGCTGTGGTATAACTTCAGAAGCAAGTTCCGAGTGTTATTTAGAGATCGTAAATTTGAAAGTCGACTATATTATACCATAAGGATTTGACGTTCTTATCTATATCTCAGGTATAATACGAATAGCCTATGATAGAGGGATTATACGTATGCAATGACCTCGACTTGCATAGTTTAGCGAGATTATCCGTGGTCGTCATAATTCATGAGTGGGTTAATTATGGACACGAAATTGGATTTCATGACGGATAAATCTAAACTTAGAGAGTCCCACAATATGAAGTGTACTCGTTGAGCACTTGGGCAACGCGTTATGAATAATATAGATTATTCATAATACTTCACCGAATTAAATGAGTTAATTCGAGTCGTTTAAATGGTTAAATGAAAATACATGCATAAGGGGCATTTCGATCAATTGATAATTAATGTGTATTTGTATTTGATACAAAATTTGATTTGATACATATTAATTATTTGTCAAATGAGATTTGACAGATGCCATTAAAATATGTATTTGTTATTTAATGTCAATAAAAATACATATATAATAATAATCGTATTAATTAATTATTTAGATGTTTAATTGTTAAATATCTAGATAATTAAATTATTTTAATATTACATAATTGTTATGCAATGTGTTAGATTATAATTGGTTACATGTGGCATGGTTTTATTAAGCTTAAAGTTTACAAATTGGATTTGTTAACTTAAAGGTTATTATTATTTAATTAGATTAAAAAATGACCAAATTGCCATTCTTTACTTCCCTAAGTCAGTTTACCCTTGTATTTAAAGTTGAAAATTTTTTTTCTTCAATTTTAAGACTCCATGGTTGAACCCATCTCCATAAAAAGCTCTCAAAATTTTCTTGAAGAAACAAGGGAAGAAAGTGAAGAAATTCAAGAAAAAGTTTAAGGAAATTACAAGATTTGGAGGTAATCTTCAATAAACTTAAAGTTAGAAAGCTTGTTTATTGTTCTTGAATATCTAGAATAGTTCTAGGGTTTCTTCCTTTTTTATATTTTGGGGCTTTTTGATTTGGATGATGGATTTGGAGGCTAGATGCATGTGTGAAGTTGGATTGGATGATATTAGTGTAATTTTGATTCAATTTTATCATTTGATGACTTATTACCATTCTAGAGTATTATGACCACTCTTGTAACTCCTAGAATTGTTCTTGAGTTCTTCATAGGTGGTGGCTTTGGTTGGTGTTAATGTTGATATGATTAATGTTGAGAAAATTGGATTTAAAGCATGAAAAATGATATTTTTGTTATAAAAATCATATATGTAAATTATGTATTTTTTGTGATGAAAAGTATATTGTATAAATATATTGGATGTGTTTTGGGCATTGGAACAATTTCCGGAAATTATTTCGGAGTTGAAATATGTGAAAACGGCGTTACCGGGTGAGTTTCGGGCTTACCGGGTGTCTGCTGTCCAAATAGTGAATTGGCCATAATCTGGGCAGCCCATGAACTGCCCTAGCACTATTAGGGCTGACTTGGGTAGCCCTCATGTGCATTGGGTGGTCGGTTCGGTCAAAAACCTGTTTTATGTCATTTTGCGGAAAAACGTTTTCGTAAAAATTTCAGGATGTTTCTTAACTATTTATGTCCTTATTTGATATCGAATAAATATATTTAGGTGAAATATGAATAAATTAGTCATATTTGATATTGAATAATTTATTCAGTAATTTAAAAAGTCTTAAAATTATGATTTCACCTGAACCGCGAGCTTCCGCTGCGCTCCGCGCCAAAATCCCAACAAAAATGGTATCAGAACAGGTCTGATCCTTCATCCATTACATTTGTCATGCTTGATATATGATATATAATCCAATTTTGATGTTCTTACATGCATGTAATTTAGATATTTCTTGACTTTTCGATTTTACGCTAATGGGAAACGTACAGAACTTTAATGGTTAAGTTAAGTTTTATTTTCTAATGTAGAATTGAATTGTTTAGAAATTGATCTAGATTATATTCTGCATTTGATGTAAAGTAAAGCTTCCTTGAGGAATATCCCCACTTAAATAAGGCAGTAAAGTGACATGTATTGGATGCATGTTTCTTGGTCTGTCTTGTCAATATGGTTTATGGGTATCTTTCTATAGGTGCATCCGAGAAAGTGCCAAAGCAGTGGGGGTATAGTTGATAGAATTTTATCCATGCCGGATGTATATTTGATACTAGACAAATTCAAGTGAAAGTGAAAATCCTGAACGTGCCAAAGCTGTCAGGACTATATCGGTAGCTTGAGTTTTTCATTGGCAAGTGAAGCATTGATACACCTCATTGTGAACGTGCCAAAGCTGTCATAACGAGAAACGATCAGGATCAAAATCAGGTGTCACAGTGAGTGTGATTGACAATGAGTTGTCTACCTAATGAATATACTTAGGCGAGATCGTGCCAAAGCTGTGAGTCGAAATATATTAATGGGGTCCACTTCTCACTATGGAATTCGATTTAATTATTGAATTCCCGTTTTCCGTTGGGGATTACGGTATTACGTAAAGTAGTGGGAACCACGCTGGTGTTAAAAATCCATAACTAAAGCAGTGTGTAATATTATGGAAATTGCCGCTTGTTTGTTTTCTTTTATTCTATATTTTTAATAGAATTAAACTTCTAATCCACTGCATGCATATTACTTGAATATGTTTTTGACTTCACTTATGGTTGCGTATTTCTAGAATAGGTTCTAGAATGTTAGTAGATTTGAATAATGTTAGATTAGTCTAAACCATCTGGAACAGTTGTTCCGATTTTCTTGAAAATTAAGATGGTTAGTGACTTAGTTACTAAGTCACGATATGTAATCTAAATAGATTATGTTTTAGGGATAATTGTCTAGAGAGAAAAGTTTCTTGTGTGGTAAGAATTTACATGAATTAGTTCATGTCTCGAAATTCTTGACTGGCATTAAGAATTCTCTATTAGGTATTTGTTTATCTTATAATGACGTTTTCTTAGCTTTAGTGACTTTTAGAAGTCCGTTTTTGACACAATTGCTAATAAGTTATTTGTAATTGTTGTGAATAATTGAAGGCAAATTATAAAGGTAAGAAATGAGATGTTATAGTTGTGTATAGAGAATATCGATTCTCAATACGACAAGTAGGTATGGATACCAAAATCTTCCCATCTAATTATTAAAATAATGTTCATGATGTTTTGATATTTGTATTTGAATCAGAACTTGAGATATTGGATATTATGGTTCTTATAAATAATTATTACATATTTAATATGACTAGTAGTGTCATTGATGAAGAGATAGAGAGAAACATTAAGAAAAATATTCAGTTAACTAAAAACTTAGAACAGTGCTTATGAGATTTTATCACATAAGAATTGATGCTGATTCCGTTCTATGGTAAGAAGAGTCTGATATAAGATCCACATCATATATATCCTTATTATTTAATGAATATTTTAGTTGTAAGAGCCAAATTTGGTCTAAGGGTAAAACTGTCTTTCACCTTAAGCCCATCAGCATGTTAGGCCCGAAACCAAAGCCCAAAGAATTATGTATTTGATTACAATTAAAATCATAAACTAATAACCACTCCACTTAACCTAATTCTAACACTAAACCCCACCACTCCACTTAACCTAATTCTAGCATTAATCCTCACTTACTCCAAAACCATTACCAAATACACCAACATTAGATCATGTTTTATCTATAAATATGAAAAGAATACGGGAAGAAGTCATTCAAGTCTCATTTCTCTCACCCTAATACTTCATGCTCTCAATCCTTAATCCCCTCATATATTACACGGCTCTCACGGCCAAACAAAGGAAGTAGAGGTAATATTCAACCTTGCTTTCCCATTTTACAAACTTATTTCCTGCCACTGACTTGGGCGTCGGAGTGTACCCGGTATCCACCACACCGGTGGTAGCCTACTCTCGTCCACTCTACTTTGTTTTGCAGGATTGCTAGTGCCCAACTTACAAATTCTGATTGGGGACCCTTGGCGAATTCCGGAGTCCACAATTTGGCGCCCACCGTGGGGCCCTAGCAATAATTTGCAGACAAAGGCTTTCCACCCTACAAACACTCACTGCTTAGTCAATCATGACTTCAAGCAATGAACAAACACCTGATCCAGTGGCATCACAATTGGCCATACTACAAGACAGATTGAAAGCTTTGGAAGAAGAGAATTTTACCTTTCGTAGTTCCAACATAAACCTCCAAAAACAATTGGAACTACTTTCATCACCCACACAGCTTCACAATACATCGAACAACACAACAACCGGATCACTCCAGCTAACCTTCAAGGAGCATTTGACGAAACAACAGACGACGTTCCATCAAATGGTGAGAACCAGAGGAACTTACCAAGTTCACCAGTCAACCAAGCCCAGCAAATTGTCGTCACAATGAGAAAGGAAATGAAAGAATTTAAAGAAGCTATTATGTCCAGTCTACCAGGGGTGAAACTCCCAATGAAGAAGAGTAGAGCTGGAACCATTTCAGATACCCCTTTCATTGAGACGATAACATCTGTTGAGCTACCACGGAAGTTCAGCCCACCAGACATGAAGTTATACGATGGATCCACTGACCCAGACGACCATGTCATTCATTATAAATACAAAATGATGTCAACAGGCTTAGCTCCTCATCAATGGGAAGCTGGAATGTGCAGAGGATTTGGAGAAACTTTGGGTGGTCCAGCTCTTACATGGTTCATCAACCTACCATACAGATCCATCAAATCTTATCAACAATTAGCAGACAAATTTGTTGAACATTTCGCCAGCTCTTGCAAACTTGAAAAAACTACTGATGATCTTAGTGCCATCCTACAACGGAGGGGAGAATCATTGCGAAGCTATGTTGCTCGATTCAACAAAGAAAGAATAACAATCCCAGACCTTCATCAACCAACAGCTGTGGAGGCTTTCAGGAACGGGTTACTTTGTGAAAGTGGACTCTACAAAAAGCTGACCAAGTTTCGGTGCTACACGATGGACCAGGTTATGGCTCGAGCACAAGTTGAAATCAGGTGGGAAGAAGATAAAAGGAATAAAAAAAGAAAAGACATTTCCTCCAACATGCAAAACGAAAGAACAGCCCATTCTACCAAACGACATAAAGAATTTACAAATGTGATGCCTAAGCGTCATTCGGAGAAATGGAACCACCCAAGGAGAGAACATCAGCCCCACCAAAAAGGTTTTGATCAAAGACCTCCATCATACAGAGCTCGAGAAACAATTCCGATGGAAAAACCCAGACTCCCAGACTACAATTTTTCTATATCTCCGGGAGAGTTAGTATTGGTACTTAAAAAGATGGGAAATGAAGTAAAGTGGCCACCACGCAACAGAGAAAGTTTCAAAAATAAAGACACAAACAAATGGTGTGAGTTCCATCGAGACTACGGCCATACAACAGCTGAATGTGTAGCATTGAGGTTGGAAGTACTTGAGTTGTTAAACAAAGGGTTTTTAAGGGATTTACTTACGGAGAAGGGGCAAGCTACTTTAGCTCGGAGGAACGAGAAGGATGGACATGGGGAAGCACCAATTCAACCTCCACCAATTGATAACACTGTGAATTTCATTTCAGGAGGATCAGAGATTAGTGGAGTATCATATTCAGCAGCCAAACGACATTCCAGAGCGATTGTGTCAAGCCTTCAACATTCCACGACGTCTTTAGAAAAAATGTTTACAAACCTAATAATGGAGTTTCCAGACGACATCAACTCTGGTAGCATGAACCCTCATCATGACGCCTTAGTAATCTCTCTACAGGTGGCAAATTTCATGATCAAACGAGTTCTGATAGATACAGGATCCTCAGCCAACATCATCTTTACAACAGCCTTGACAGACATGGGAGCTGAATTAGAGAAAGTTAACAAAAGGACGACTGTGTTGATTGGATTCAGTGGTGAACAAAAATTTACTTTGGGAGAAATAAGCCTTCCAGTCTACGCAGGGGGAATCAACAAAATGACAACCTTCTAGTCCTGGATTGTCCTTCAGCCTACAATCTAATTATTGGGAGGCCATGGATTCATGAAATGAGGGCAGTATCGTCCACCTATCATCAAACTCTAAAGTTTCCTACAAAGTGGGGAATTCAAGAGATAAGGGGAGATAGAGTTGCTTCCAGAGGATGCTACCAGACGACAATGAAGGCAAAGGTCCATTCAGCATAGCAATTACAGAACGAACCTCATTCGCAGGAGCCCACACTTCCAAATATTGAAGAATTGGATGAGGTTCAAATCCATGACAAATATGCAGACCATAAAACTCAAATTGGAGCAAATCTAGATCCCAGACTACGGGCAGACTTAAGTGAATTCTTGCGAAAACGACATGACCAGTTCGCTTGGTCGCATGAAGACATGACTGGGATTGACCCCAGCTTGATTACTCATCAACTCCATGTGATCCAGACTACCCTCCAATCAGACAGAAAGAAAAGAAGGAAGTTTGCCCCAGAGAGAAATCAGATCATTGATGAAGAAATCCAAAATTGTTGCAAAATGGTGCCATTAAAGAAGTTCAATTCCCAGCCTGGTTAGCCAATGTGGTGGTGGTACGAAAGAAGAATGGAAAATGGAGAGTTTGTATCGACTTCACAGATTTGAACAAAGCATGCCCAAAAGATTCATTCCCATTGCCTCATATTGATCAAATGGTTGATGCTACAGCTGGACACGAATTGCTAAGTTTTATGGATGCATATTCTGGGTACAATCAAATCCTTATGCATCCAAGCGACCAAGAGAAAACAGCTTTCATGACCAATAGGGGCATATTCTGTTACAAGGTAATGCCCTTTGGTCTCAAAAATGCAGGTGCTACATATCAGAGAATGGTCAATAAAATGTTCTCACAACAGATTGGAAAAACAATGGAGGTGTATGTAGACGACATGTTGGTGAAATCATCAAATCTGATCAGCATCTGCAACACCTGGAAGAAGCATTCAAGGTGATGAATAGGTATGGGATGAAATTGAATCCAACAAAATGTGCGTTTGGAGTAGCTTCTGGGAAATTCTTGGGATATGTTGTTACACAACGAGGGATTGAGGCAAATCCAGATCAAATCAAATCCATACTTGAAATTCCTTCTCCAACCTGCCCAAAGGAAGTCATGCGACTAGCAGGGAGAATTGCTGCGTTGAACAGATTCATCTCCAAGTCGACAGATAAAAGTTTTATGTTCTTTTCAGCCATTAAAAAGACAAAAAACTTTGAATGGACTCCAGCCTGCGAACAAGCTCTGAAAGAGCTGAAGCAGTACTTAACATCCCCACCATTGTTGTCAAAACCACTCGACAATGAAAGGTTATTCTTGTATTTGGGAGTGTCAGACCAAGCAGTGAGCGCTGTTTTGATTCGAGAAGAGAACGGCACCCAACTTCCAGTCTACTATGTAAGCAAGCATTACTTGATACGGAGTCACGTTATTTGCATTTGGAAAAATTGGTTCTAGCCTTGGTAATGTCAGCCAGGAAGCTACGACCATACTTTCAAGGGCATCCTATCACAGTCTACTCGGAGTACCCCTTGAGGAGCATACTACACAAGCCAGAATTGACTGGGAGATTAACAAAATGGGCTGTCGAATTGGGAGAACACGACATCACTTACCAGCCCAGAACAGCAATCAAATCTCAAGCCTTGGCTGACTTTGTAGCAGATTTCAGTCCAACTCAGAATCCCTTGGAAGGTACTGAAGTCAATTCAATCCAATCAAATTCACTTTGGAAACTTTCAGTCGACGGTTCTAGCAATAAGAAAGGATGTGGCCTTGGCATAGTGATCACTACTCCAGATGGGGACATACTACAACAAGCAATCAAATGTGGATTCCGAGTTACAAACAATGAAGCAGAATATGAAGCTTTGATAGCAGGAATCAGCTTGGTCAAAGAGCTTGGGGGAAGGAGAATCGAAGTGAAATCAGACTCCCAATTGATAGTGAATCAGCTCCAAGGTTCATATCAGGCACGAGACCCTCAAATGTTGTCCTACTTGCAGAAAGTTAAAGAAGTCCAGGCGACATTTCAAGAATTCAACATATCTCAGGTTTCAAGAAGTGAAAACACTCAGGCGGACGCGTTGGCTACCCTTGGGTCGACGATGCATGGTGACAAACCACAATCAATTCCAATAGTGTATTTAAATTGGCCATCAATTTGGAAGGAGAACAAGGAGATCAGCACTATCACTTCAGACGACTCATGGATGACACCACTCATGAAATATTTGCAAGATGGACTGCTTCCCGAAGATAGAAATGAAACAAGAAAGATTCAAAGGCAGGCAGCAAGATTCACCATATTTAATGGACAACTATTGAAAAGGTCGTTCTCTGGACCCTACTTGAAATGTCTTACTCATGATCAAGCACAACATGTACTATCAGAATTGCACGAAGGAGAATGCGGAAATCATTCTGGAGGACGAAGCCTTGCCTCACGCGCCCATTCGACTGGGTATTATTGGCCAACTATGAGAATTGATTCAGTCAATTATACGAAGAAGTGTGAAAAGTGTCAGAGATTCGCTCCTATTCCACATCTTCCACCAGAAAAGCTGAATCCTATCCTATCCCCATGGCCGTTCATGAAGTGGGGTATGGATATGTAGGGAAGCTACCAACCGCCCCTGGACAACGAGTCTACATGCTAGTCTTGACGGATTATTTTTCAAAGTGGATTGAAGCAGACTCCTTTGCCAAAATACGAGATAAAGAAGTTCAAACATTTGTCTGGAAAAACATCATATGTCGTTTCGGCATTCCCAAGGAGATTGTAACAGATAATGGCTCCCAGTTTATTAGCCGACATTTTCAAGACTTTTGTAAAAATTGGGGGATCAAGTTAAGTTTTTCAACCCCACGCTTTCCACAAGCTAATGGGCAAGCCGAGTCTTCTAACAAGACGATTTTGAATACTTTGAAGAAAAGATTGGAGAAGGCGAAAGGATCATGGGCAGACGAGCTTCCTGGAGTATTGTGGTCCTACAGAACGACCATCCGTTCTTCCACTGGAGAAACTCCTTTCTCTTTGGCATTTGGAACAGAGGCAGTAATTCCAATCGAAGAAACCATTCCTTCTCTACGCTACCAAGTACGCTGGTGATGAGGCAAATCAACAGTTGATGTATATGAATCTAGACACAATCGACGAAAGACGAGAAAAGGCAACCATACGACTTGCATCTCATCGACAAAGAATGGCGAGATATTTTAACAAGAATGTGAGGAGCAGAACTTTTCAAGAAGGAGATTGGGTACTACGAAAGGTTTTCCAAAATACCAAGGAAATTGGAGATGGGAAATTGGGGCCAAACTGGGAAGGTCCATACGTCATCACTAAAGTTATTGGGCATGGAGCCTACAAATTACAAACCAAAGAGGGAAAACAAGTTCACAACAGCTGGAATGCAATACACCTTAAACGATTCTACCGGTAATGATTACATACTATTGTTTAAATTTAACGTTATGCTTGTGTAATTTGATTCGACGTATAAAAAAAAAATATAGTCAAAAGTTTTTATCATTGATCAAACGAAATATTAAGTACAGGAAAGTCAATTATACAATTAAACTTTTTCAAGCTACATCCGGGGCAGGAACATCTTGAACTGGTTCAGCAGCGACAATCTCCATCCGGCTGGCATCTTCCTTTTCCTTCCCCTGACCTTCTTTTTCTCCTCCACAACTTCAATCGCCCTCTCCTCACCTTCAGGGCCAATCAGCATTTCAGATTCTTTGCTCTCCTCCCCAACCTTCTTCGACTCTATCTCTTCACCCTTCCCCTCTACACCTTCTTCGTTTGTTGAAGAATGCTCTGAAATGAAATGATCATACTCTTGAATCCATTTTTGTGGCTCCCAAGAACCAGTTCTTCCTTCGATGAAGTCCTTCATCAAGTCACTCCTCTCTTTCATCATGGATTCAAGAGCAATCCCTTCAATCTGCTCGACAAGGGCACTATTCTCCTTCTTTACGTTATCAAAGCCCGCCTTATAATTTTCAATCATCACTTCAGAAATCTCTTTCTCCATCTTGAGTGTGGCCTTCGCTTCCACCAGCTCTTTCGCCAATTCCAGATTCTCCTGATTCTTCTTCTCAAAAGAAGTCTTCATTTCAGCCATCTCCTTCCTCATAATCCCCATCGACTTCTCCATATCTTATGCTTCCTCAGCATCAACTCCGCTTGGCGCTGCATGAAAAGACTGCACTCCATGGCCTGAAAAAGTATATACGACTAAGCATCGTTCGACAAACTGTTATAGATTTCATGTTTAAATTATTTACCTGGTAATTCAATGCAGCCGACTTCTTCATTGCTTCGACAGCCCCAATTTGAGTGAGCCTTCGATCATCTTCTTCCAAAAGGAGGTCCTTAATAAAAGGATTAAGACTCGACGGGTCTGAAATTGCAGTCGACCCTATGGGGATTTTGACAGTGATATTCTCAAAATCATCTTCAACTTCAGCTGCCTTCCTCTTTCCTCCTTTCACAACAATTCCAGTCGACTTCTCCTTGATTGGTAGAATTTCAGTCGACTGAGGCTGAGGCAATTCAGGAACACTCTCCTCTGGTTCCTTCGTTTTCAGCTTCCTAGCCTTCTTTCTGCTCTTCAGTTCATCAATTGAAGCAACCTTAACTGGTCTCGACATTATGTCCTCTGCGCATAAAATTTCTCTTGGAGTTAAAGGCTTTATAAAAAACACCCCCCCGTAGAGTACATGAATCGACCAGGTAGAATGGATGACTTCCAATACTTGATTACAAAGTGCCAAAGGCGTAGATATACCTTCAGATTCAAAGATTTCTTTCCACACTAGTGTCTTCCTTAGTCTTCTTTCTACCAAAATGATCCTCCAATCTCTTTCTTCGACAGGAAGAGTTGTAAGAACTTGGGTATTAGAAAGGATTTTGGGGGTTCTGTCGAATGACCTGTTTTTGAAAGGACCTGCAAGATATATAACAAGTTGATTAGCTGCATACGACAATCAGTATTACATTACATCATTATATAGAAAGTATCGATACTCACTAATTAAACTCCAGTACTCAGAGACACGACCCATTCCAGTCGACCCAAAAACACCCTCATTCCTCACGAAGAAGTAATCAGACTGCCAATTACCCCTATCGTTTGTCGGCAAACCCATTATTAAATGTTCTCTCTTTCGACGAAGAAGATACAAAGTATACCCCTTTCTCGGTTAAATGCTCTTTCAAGTAGTATGAATATGCGATGTCCTTCACTTCAAAAAATAAACCTTTTTCGAAAGATAAGCATTCAATCGACAACAGAATCCTCCAAGCATTAGGCATCAACTGCGAAGGAGCAATCCCATAGTGATCTAAAACCTCCCAAGCTAACCTTGGAATAGGAAACCTGAGACCATCAGTAAAGGGCCTTACATAAAATCCAATCCACCCGTCAACTTTGTAGTCTATCCTTTCAGTCGGCAAAGGAACCCTTAATTCCATCGACTTTGGAAATCTATATCTACACCTAAGCTCCATTAGCAGACTTTCTGTCATTCGACTTGCTGGGTTTTTTGTTAATAAATTGGTCGGTTCACTTGTGCTAACCGGACCACTCGACTCCCCTATTGCTGCTATTGACCTGATGGGAATCGCAGGCATAGGAACTTGGCTCGACAAAACAGTAACTGGTCCTTCTTCAAAGAATTCTTGACGCGCCCATTCCCTCATTGATGCCTCTTCAGTGGGTTCACTCGACGACTCTTCTACATATGTATCAATTTGCTTGCCTAAGCTATCTAAGGAGTCTCCACTCGACATTTTTTTCACTAATTAGCTAATAAACAAAAATTTCCTAGGGATTATGTTTCCTAAAGATCAAACTCTCTACCAATTCTCCAAACAAGATTCCACCAAACTAACTTAGTTTCAAGAGATCAAACTACGTAAATTGGCTAAGAAAAGTTTGAATCTACTCTAGAACATTGAAAGGAAATGAAGAACATGAAGAAGGTTATGAAGAGTACCTTAGAAACTTTGAAGCATTCTCCCAACTCGCTGATAAGTGTGAATGAAGCAAATGAACCTACGAAGCCACTCTTATACTACTTTGAGGCGGTTTATTTTCCCGCCAAAAAGACGCCTCGTATTTGCCGTTAGGTTTTGCTCTATTTGATGACACGTGGAAAACCTAGAGATCTTCACCATCTCCTGACTCATGTAGAGTCAAGTGAACTCCTGAACCACCGTTTGGTTCAGTCGACAAGGGACATTCCCCTGACTCATGTCGAGTCAAGCATACTCCTGAACCACCGTTTGGTTCAGTCGACAAGGGACATTCCCCTGACTCATGTCGAGTCAAGTAAACTCCTGAACCACCGTTTGGTTCAGTCGACAAGGGACATTCCCCTAGACTCATGTCGAGTCAAGTAAACTCCTGAACCACCGTTTGGTTCAGTCGACAAGGGACATTCCCCTGGACTCACGTCGAGTCAAGTAAATTCCTGAACCACCGTTTGGTTCAGTCGACAAGGGACATTCCCCTGACTCATGTCGAGTCAAGCATACTCCTGAACCACCGTTTGGTTCAGTCGACAAGGGACATTCCCCTAGACTCATGTCGAGTCAAGGTTAAACTCCTGAACCACCGTTTGGTTCAGTCGACAAGGGACATTCCCCTGACTCATGTCGAGTCAAGCATACTCCTGAACCACCGTTTGGTTCAGTCGACAAGGGACATTCCCCTAGACTCATGTCGAGTCAAGGTTAGACTCCTGAACCACCGTTTGGTTCAGTCGACAAGGGACATTCCCCTGGACTCACGTCGAGTCAAGTAAATTCCTGAACCACCGTTTGGTTCAGTCGACAAGGGACATTCCCCTGACTCATGTCGAGTCAAGCATACTCCTGAACCACCGTTTGGTTCAGTCGACAAGGGACATTCCCCTGGACTCATGTCGAGTCAAGTAAACTCCTGAACCACCGTTTGGTTCAGTCGACAAGGGACATTCCCCTGGACTCACGTCGAGTCAAGTAAACTCCTGAACCACCGTTTGGTTCAGTCGACAAGGACATTCCCCTGGACTCATGTCGAGTCAAGTAAACTCCTGAACCACCGTTTGGTTCAGTCGACAAGGGACATTCCCATGACTCTAGTCGAGTCAAGGTTTAACTCCTGAACCTGCATTTGGTTCAGTCGACAAACGGGATAGTCGAGTCAAGGTTAGACTCCTGAACTGCATTGGTTTCAATCGACAAAACGGGCATAGTCGAGTCAGGTTAGACTCCTGAACATGCATGTTTAGTCGACAAAGGGATATTCCCCTTCACTCTGTCGAGTCAAGGTTGGACTCCTGAACCTGCATTTGGTTCAGTCGACAATGAACATTTCCCATAACTCTTGTCGAGTCAAATGGACTCCTAAACTTACATTCGTTCAGTTGACCAGAGAATGTTCCTCATTACTTATGTCGAGTCAAATGTATCCATGGATCTTCAAACTGATCTGACGACCAGAACAATTACCATAAAGTTAATCAAAACAATCCAACAGAAAGTGATACATTCTTGTCACGTGCTTCTGTGATTAGTATCATTCGACACAAACGTATATACTCTCTAAGACAAAACTTCTTTGACTTAGAGAGTAAGGGACAAACTGTAAGAGCCAAATTTGGTCTAAGGGTAAAACTGTCTTTCACCTTAAGCCCATCAGCATGTTAGGCCCGAAACCAAAGCCCAAAGAATTATGTATTTGATTACAATTAAAATCATAAACTAATAACCACTCCACTTAACCTAATTCTAACACTAAACCCCACCACTCCACTTAACCTAATTCTAGCATTAATCCTCACTTACTCCAAAACCATTACCAAATACACCAACATTAGATCATGTTTTATCTATAAATATGAAAAGAATACGGGAAGAAGTCATTCAAGTCTCATTTCTCTCACCCTAATACTTCATGCTCTCAATCCTTAATCCCATCATATATTACACGGCTCTCACGGCCAAACAAAGGAAGTAGAGGTAATATTCAACTTGCTTTCCCATTTTACAAACTTATTCCTGCCACTGACTTGGGCGTCGGAGTGTACCCGGTATCCACCACACCGGTGGTAGCCTACTCTCGTCCACTCTACTTTGTTTTTTGCAGGATTGCTAGTGCCCAACTTACAAATTCTGATTGGGACCCTTGGCGAATTCCGGAGTCCACAGTAGTCAAGGATATAATTAAATCTCATTTTACCAATGATCGTCATTTTGGACACAGAATTTATTAAACTATACATTGGATGTATTAGTTTAATGAATTAGAAATTGAATGAGATAGTTTTCTTTACTCGTAACTTAGTTAATGAATTGTCATGACTTAGGCGTATTTCTAAAAGTATATATATTGAATGTCTTGAATGGTTCGAGAATTTCAATATGTTTCTGATTGAAACGCGGATAGAATATTTTGAATGGTTCAAAGATATTATAATTGAAGTTTTGAAAACTATAATTTTAAATTTATTGGAGTCTTTGAATTGTCAGGATGTTGATATGAACAAACATAGGAATTTATGGCAATTAGTTCTAAGGTTATTAATGAATATGATTTTCTCATATTATTCTTCTACGATTCCATCGTGATGGAATGGTCAGTGGGAGAAATTGAATCTTATATAATTTGATTCGTTTGATATGAGTGTTACTGATTAGTTTCAATACTCTTAGGATATGCTCCAGTAACACTAATTCATCTTTTTAATTAAGTTCCATTAGTTTCTACAGTTACGTATATGATATGTATAAATAGAAATCTGAATATTGAAAAGTTTGAGATTTGAATCTTTCTTTTATATAATGGTTAATAATTGAAAGTACGTGCACCTAAAGATCAAGTAAAGTTTATCATTTTATCTATTGATAGAATATCTTTTCTACAATCCGAGTATAAAATTATTTTATTACTTAGTGTACACATCAGATGTTAACAATTGAATAAAAGACTGACTTATTGAAGTCAAATGAGAGAGTGATAAATTATAAATGAAGCCACGTATTAATAAGATGAAAAGACCTTAAACATCTTCCGATATTCAATAGGATTAGAGATGTCAGAATCATTTACAGTTTTTGATACTTAATGAATCTGTGTTTTCTTATTGAAGAAAAATTATCCTATAACTTTAGTGGGAGCGATATTGATATCGATTTCAGAAATTACTATTGAACCTAGATTTAAGATTGTTCATAGCTTACTACGATCAAGATTTGTTTGAACTTGAAAACTTTGTTATGAATTGTTCATAAAATGTGCAAACTGTTGCGCAGTTAAAAGTAAAATGAGCTAATTAAAGGTTTGACCTTTATAATATGATTGTGAGAAAAGTTAAACTCAGTTATTGTGGACTCCGGAATTCGCCAAGGGTCCCCAATCAGAATTTGTAAGTTGGGTACTAGCAATCCTGCAAAAAACAAAGTAGAGTGGACGAGAGTAGGCTACCACCGGTGTGGTGGATACCGGGTACACTCCGACGCCCAAGTCAGTGGCAGGAAATAAGTTTGTAAAATGGGAAAGCAAGGTTGAATATTACCTCTACTTCCTTTGTTTGGCCGTGAGAGCCGTGTAATATATGATGGGATTAAGGATTGAGAGCATGAAGTATTAGGGTGAGAGAAATGAGACTTGAATGACTTCTTCCCGTATTCTTTTCATATTTATAGATAAAACATGATCTAATGTTGGTGTATTTGGTAATGGTTTTGGAGTAAGTGAGGATTAATGCTAGAATTAGGTTAAGTGGAGTGGTTGGGGTTTAGTGTTTAGAATTAGGTTTAAGTGGAGTGGTTATTAGTTTATGATTTTAATTGTAATCAAATACATAATTCTTTGGGCTTTGGTTTCGGGCCTAACATGCTGATGGGCTTAAGGTGAAAGACAGTTTTACCCTTAGACCAAATTTGGCTCTTACAGTTTGTCCCTTACTCTCTAAGTCAAAGAAGTTTTGTCTTAGAGAGTATATACGTTTGTGTCGAATGATACTAATCACAGAAGCACGTGACAAGAATGTATCACTTTCTGTTGGATTGTTTTGACTTAACTTTATGGTAATTGGTTCTTGGTCGTCAGATCAGTTTGAAGATCCATGGATACATTTGACTCGACATAAGTAATGAGGAACATTCTCTGGTCAACTGAACCGAATGTAAGTTTAGGAGTCCCATTTGACTCGACAAGAGTTATGGGAAATATTCATT